>JAVQKG010209696.1:0-13420 GCA_036025885.1 Hypseleotris bucephala
TATATATATATATATATATATAAATATAATAACTAAATCAGATGACTCAAAATGCCTGTTATCATTTGTGAGTTACAATGTAGAGTAATGTAATTTGCCACATTAATAATCTGTTCAAAATTAGGATAAAATATAATAAATTATATTGGCTCCAGTATCGTCCTAAATTACTGATTCCACTGATCCAGCTGCTGGGCCTTGATTTGCACCTATTTTTAGTCTAGTATTGGTATTGGTGCATCCCTAATATTCATCACATAAACATTAATGCACTTACATTCATTCATAGGGTCAAGAGAGGTCGTAGTCAGCCACTATAAGCATTAAACCTGCAACCTTCTTGTTGTGGAGCACAAATAAATACTGTTTTATAAAGTATTAAAAAAATCATATCCATACCTATCTAGAGTGATGAGCAAAGTCTCATTAACTTCTGGAATATTGTCAGCAAACACAGTCAAGATGATAGAAGCATCACTTTGCCCCGAGAGGAAGACAACAGTGCCGTTAAATGGTTTTATGTCACTGGTAGTAACATCCCTGGCATTGGGACTAGTCGGACGCAGACTCCAAAACACCTCAGCTTTACCATCTGTCCCATCACGACGTAGAGGAAGGGTCACCTTAAAATGATGATACAAATATTATGAATTTCTTATTGTTCTGTGTTGATGCTATTGTAATCTTACCATGTTGCTGATACTGTCCTCAGGTTCATACACCTCCACTGTGGTGTTATTAATAAAACCAATTTCACCATTAGCTATGTCAGGTGTGATGGTCAAAGTCCAATTCAGAGGCCCTTCAAATCTTGGACTTTTCGGGGCTATAATAGGTTTGATGTCAACCAGTTCCAATGCATCCAGCTAAAAGAAGCAGAAGAAACAGCCTTTTTAATCCTTAAAAAACAATGAGTGATCCTGACTCAAGAGTGAGATGTTGTTGGTTTAAACTATTCAACAGGCAGTTCCTATTCCAACATGCCAGATTTAAGTGCCAGTGATTCACACATGCTAATGAGGCACTTAAACTTGAGAGTACCACTTTGGAGAGCACTTAAATACAGCAAAGTGTTACTAGTCTACAATAACAGAAAAGTCAAGCCACTAAACAAAACTATCATGCACATTTCCATGTTTCTGTTTACCTTTATCAAAAAAATAGCTCCATTTTGTAGAAAGGCATCATTTCTGATTGGCAGTGTTACATGAATTTGTCGTTGATGAGAAAACACTACATTGATTGTCCTGCTCATGTTTAAGACCTGGTCTTGAGCCCGGGCTGGGTCTATGGGACCAGCAGGAATGTAAAGTGCTGTGAGAGACATTGAAACATTTCCCAAAGTCCCACCATTTCGCAAGAAGTTTAGGGACAAGAAGCGGCCCTCGGGTTGGCTCTGAATGGTTTGCCCTTTAATTGAATCAAACTGAAAAAAGCCATAGACATCGTCACTGTCCTGAATGTAAAACACCACCTGCCAAAAAGAAAAGAGATAATGTAAAATTAAAAACTATACGAACAAAATGTTCTGACACATTGCAGTTCTATATACATTAAGTAGTTAGGATCCCAACACTACACAAGACAACACTAATATTTTAGGGATGGACGTTTCAGAAAACAACACAGCAGTTGTAGTAAACAATCCAACTTATGATTATTTTCTAGAGTGAACCTAAGAAAAAGCCTTGAAGACATAATAATCAGGACACATTATTTCTTAGTAATTAATTAATAATCCATTTCTCTTAGAAGAAGATATGCACTGGATCTGTAAAAGACACCTAATCTCATTAATTGAACTGAAAGGTTTAATTCTGCACAGATGGCAAACAGACCATTTACTCTTAAAACATGACTTATGTGTCTTAGTGTCTGTACAACGGCTAGGGCCTTGGTGCAACTTCTGCCCACATCTTCACACATGCAGGCAGAAGGATGGGATTCAATAAAACTGTAAATGTACTTCAGCCACACACACCCTGATTCAGCCACAAAAAGGCATCACCCACAATTCAATGAAAGATCAAAGTGATGTGTCTTTTATAATGTGCTAAGCTTTTCATTATACCTTAAAGTGAGTCAAAAGAGGGGCAGCCAAAAAATTTAGCCTTCGGCCATTTTTATGTAATAATCCAAAGAAGTAATCAAATGAATATCAAGTAAATTCTGTCATTCTGACATAACTTACCTCCATGGGTTCATCAACCTCTGCATTTCCTGTGACTGAATCTCGCAACAATTTAAAAACAAATGCCTCTGCCTCCTCAGTGAGATTATCATTTACAATGTTCAAAGGGATCACAGCAGTCACTTGGCGTGCATCAAACCTCACTGTCCCAAAGTTAGGACTGAGGTCATCGAACACAGGGGCTTTAATACTGGAATTTCTAGTGATAGTCCAATTGGCAGACACATTTCCAAAGCTGCCTCCATTTCTCACAATGACAATTCCCTCAAATCTAAGAGAGAAGAACAAAAATGAAAATAACTTAACATCTGATAAAGAGAGCCATTAGGGCTGCATAATAAATTGCAAAGGTATTGTTATTGCCATTTTAGCAAATATCTGTAGGATTGTCCAAATTATGTAACAACTGCAATAAAACTAGAAAGCATCCATAGAGCACAGGCCTCTGCCAAGGCAGCTCTTTTCCACTTATCACAGATTTGTGTAATATCTGATCTTCCCTAAAAATGCCATTCTTTTAAATACAAAATATAACAACTTTTTGTCTTTAGTATGTGTTGATTGAGCCTCATTTGAAGTTAGTATACTAGTGCTTGTATCTCTTCATAAATAAATGAGGATTTAATAGAACATTTAATATCGTCTATGATTGATAAAGCCCATATTAAGACTAGCCAATGATGACCAATCATAGCAGTATCACAAAATTTAAATTTTTTTTCTGATGTGCAATACTAATATCTTTGAGTTTTTCCTACCTTGTTGTCAGGTCTTCATCTATGATAAGAGGCTGTATCACCACACTGCTGCTAAGTGACAGGACACCATAAGCCTTGTCATTTGGCTCAATGGTGACTTGCACTTCAGTTGGTTGGACTAAAACAGCATCTCCTCTGATAGTGTCCTCCAGCAAAATCACACGAAAAGACTCTGCGATTTCTGGATATGTGTCATCTATAATATTGAAGAGCAGACTGGTCTTGTTGACAAAAGGGGCAAATGTCACAGTTCTTACAGGCTGCAGGTCAAAGAAGTCAGCACCAAGCGTTGCCCCAACCTGTACAACCATGTAGTCTACTGAGACCTATAAAACAAAAAATAAAACATAGCAAATGTTTAAGGTAAGTGAAATTGCATAATAAGGCAACTTTTCATTTGTGATATTGGGTTTTACAAATGTGAGCAAGAAAATATTTTTTTGTGTGGATCTGAATCATTATCTTGATTCAGAATTTTAATTACTTCTATACTACCATCTCATACTATTCTGATATAGGCCCATTGCTTTGACCTAAAGTTAGTAACTATCTTAACCTGGTTTAGTTCCACAGACTATCCACAGTCTCCACAGAGTCTATCTGGGATTTACAAGGAGACAAAAGGATGTGAGCAGCATAAAAAGATGTTCTTAAACAAAACATATACAAGTTGAGAAAGTGTGGTCACGTACGGTATATGGAATATAAAACTAAACTAAAAGAATAGCGTATTGTTTTTAGATTAAGAAAAATCTAACCTGTGAGTCAAAGGAGCCAACAAGTGGTCCATCATCTGTAACTTGCCCGCGCGTCACACTGAGGGCTATCACTGCAGCAGTCTCTGGGACAGTCAGAATGGTGTGAGAAAAACGCAGTGGACTGTCGTTTCGTCGAATCCTGAGCTGAACACTGCTGGCGTTGGGTCTGAGGAGGGCACCCCCGGCTACATCTGTGAGCCTGACTGAAAACACTTCATCATCCTCTGGGATCTAGAAAACACACAGAAGCAATTACAAGATGAATGTGTGAATTTTAATGCAATATTTAACTGGCAGCTAGCACGACTGGTATGCTAATATTGGTGGAATGCATCCTCTCAGTTTTATTTCTGTTGCATTTCTCTAATCTTTTGTACTTAGCGTCAACAAATTAGGTTTTGGTTGTACCTGGTCGTCCTTAATAAGAATACTGAGTTGAACAGAGGATCTTCCCACAGGGATAGTGATGTTTCCATGGTCTGGGCTCAAGTCATCACTGGCTGGGTTAGGACCCCCAGAAATCTGAAGACAAAAAATTATGAGATTTGTAAATTTAACCAATTTAACAGAAATATATTAAATACAGTATAGTGTTGTGTCCCACCTCATAATACACAGTCACAGTCCCATATGTTCCCTTTTCTCTGATTAGTGTCAAAGGAACAGCGAGGTTTGTCCCTCTGGGTTCACTGACAATTATTTCTTCAGTCTGAATAAAACAGAAAGACACAATCAATTATAAGTTAAACAAGTAATTGCATCAAAGAAAGAAAAAACACATTTAATGCATAAAATAAAACCTAAAAAGAGATTCTTACAGAATTAAAGGCAATAATTCCAAAGGCATTATCATTGGACAGAATGGTGATGGTTGCTTTATTAGGTTTCCCAACTGTAACACCATTTGAGGAATCCTGAAAAAAGAAAACAAATTCAAATAGTTAATGAATAAGTTGAATACATCAAAACCACAATAAAAATAAATAAAGACAAACAGTTTAAGATTTCAAACCACAGTATATGCCTGGCATTTTCTTATCTTAACTACATTTCTGCATTCCCACTGAGGAGCCCTGATGGGACAGCACAAAGACAGGAAGTACTGGTCCCAGTCCAGTTATTTATCAAGTGCTCTTCTCAGCAGGACACCACTTGGGCATTTATATTGTGATGTGGTTTGGCACTAAGCCCTAATAAACTTACATTCTCTGAGAGCTTAATAGTGACTGCCAGATCTTTACAAACCCAGTCCTTTTTTGGAAATAACTTGTATAAACTCTCAGTACAGGTGTCTTTGATTTAGCTTTCAAAGTTTGTCTGCAGTAGTCCACTGCACGGTATTGTGTCAAAAGAGTTAACTGTTTTGTTTTTGTTTAGTTGTTAGTTCTCTCTATATAAGAAGCATATGTGATGAGCAGCTCACACCATTTGTTCAATTCAGTATAGTACAAAATAATACTTGGTTATTTCACATCAATGACTTCTAGTGCACATCAATCACAGTCTTTTTGTGAAGAAGGTCTCATTAGAGGTTTAACTCTAAACAGTCAAAACATACTCTCAGTTACAATTTTCTCTTGAATTGTAGTTCTCTTTAAAGGCTTTTCAGCAACAAAACTGAATAAATTCAACAATGACTTGAAAGTTGTTGAAGAGCACCGGAGAACTAAAACTAAAAGCCATGGTGACCATTTCTAGAGTAAGGCATCTCCAGCTGTCATAGGAACCTCACAATACAGATCAAAAATATATTTACACACAATGTCAACAACTGCAGATAGTGCACATGGTGTTGTCAAGATTTTGAACTAATTTGTTGTTATGTACATAATATTTTCTCAGGACTAGTCTGCATCTATGGACAAAACTTGAAAATTTACTTTGTGTACTTACCTGAACTTCAAGTGTGAATGTAAATGTCTCATCTGCTTCTGGGAGGTCGTCATTCTTCACAGAAATGAAGATAATTTTTTGTGATTCAGTGGTGGTCAGAAAAAATGGGCGCTCTGGGTCTTCAAAATCCCCTGTATCCTCTCCTTCTAACTGTGTAAATAAAAATAACAGAAAACTTAAATCAAGATATAAAAAAATACAATTAGGTATACAACTGTCATCTGTTTAACTCCTGACATACCCGGACCAATGCAGTAATATTTATTGGGTCTCCTTCTCTTCCCACAGTCAGTCTGATGACACTGTCTGAACTCTCATTCACAATCTTCTCCGTTTCCTCCAGGAACTTGAGAGTGGCTGATGCCGATGTAGCGCCAGAGATGGACAAAGCCAGGATCAGTCCAGAAAGCAGGAGGACAGGAAGCATTCCTATAAAACACAAGCAATTAAACTGTGGCTCAGGTGGTGGAGCTGAATGCATATTAATAACTAAAAGGTTTGTGGTCCCCCCCTGCCCTGTTCATACTGCTGTTATGTCCTTCGGGCCAGACACTTCCTCCACCTTTCTTATGCATATTAGTGGGGTCCAGAAAGGCAATTAACATGGTATACTGCTACATCATTGTCAGTCTGCCACACGGCAGCTGATCTGTGGCTACATGAGCAAATTACCATCACCAGCTGTGGCACTCAATTCCATTAATACAGTATAATGAACGGGAGAAAACGAAGATACAAGCCACACTTAGTATAAGCTAAAGTAAGTATAAGCTAAACACAGTGTCCAGGCAGGCACACTGCAGTAGCCTTCAGCTCCCGTTCATGTTGCCATCTCATTCACAATCTGAAACTTACACACTGTTGCCAATGCTTAAGCCACTCACTAGTAATTACAAGGTTTAGATGTACATCAGCAGCCATGGTGAATGAAGTCATTCTATTTGCAACATTTTATTAAGGAGTAGGAAAGTTTGACATTAAAATATCCATTATGTTTTGATGTGTTTCATGGCTGTTATAATAATGTCACCCCACTGGCTTGTGTTTAAGTAGTTACACTTGATGTTCCACTTTATCTTTGTACAAAGGGGATAGATGTCAAGTCACATAAGCATCAGTAGCTGAGGACTATCCACAAGCTAATATTATTCACATCTTAGTTGACTGTGGTTTCAATAGGAGTGTATATTATGATACCACATGCCACAGGTTGCTGTTGGGAAGTCCATCAAAAAGGGATTTGGAGCGGGTGCATATGGTACAGTGGAAGACAAAAGGGGAAAGAGGTGAGTGTGTCAGGGGACAAAGACCAGAGGCCAGGGCTGAATCAATCCTGTTATCCACCCTGCTCCTTTTTAAGACTCTGAAGATTTTGTATAATGGAGAAAAAACCCAAGTGAAATAAAAAGAAGTGTTGTCTTTGATCCTGCCTTACACAGAACAAATCCACTTTTCTCAGAGCTTACAGTGCAATGATTGAATCTACATCTGGGTACATGGCAATGATGGGACACTGTGTGGGAAAAGGGTATGAACTGATTTCTCATTCAAATCAGCTTTACTATGACTGTCTGATATATGACCATTTTTTATACGATAATATAAACAATATTCCTGGCATTGAGCTTATGTGTAATACAGGTCTGATGAACAAATACATAGACTTTTCACAACCTTAGCATGTGTTTGTCACAAGTCAGTTTAGTGGCAGAGCAGACTTCTAGTTTCTAAAGTGCCATGTGTTGTGCCAACCATACCCCAGGAGTTAGTAAAGGACCAAGAATCTGTCTGTCACATAAAAGAAGTCATAGGGAGCCTGGCTCAGACCTCTGACATTGATTAGACTGGAGGACAGACATAACAACTATTAGAGATGGACATTATTCAGGGGATGCCCTGGCAGCATTAAACATTAAGAGGTCAGGCAGACATTAAGTAGAGGCATCCCTACTATTCAGACTATTCATTAGCAATACTTTTGTTTTTAGCAATACTTTTTACACTTTCATTTATTTTATTTCCAAACTAATAAAACTCTTGTGTACTGTAATAGCAACTGCTGTCTTTTCTCTCGTCTTCCTTTGTAACTCTAAAATAAAATCCCTTTTCTTTTCAACACTACATCATCTCAGTGAATGACATGCAGCTCATGACAAGACACCTTCACTGCAGGAGTTAACTTCATTAGCACAATGACAGGTCAAAATGACGTCAAAAGTACTTGGTGGCAGTGTTAGCTTGACCCCTTCACCTGTCAGGCCTTGATAAATGGTGTTGGGAGTCTGGTTCTCTAAAACTGTTAACTGCACACTCATCTATTGGATGTCTCTGTCAGAGGTGTTCAGCTAGTGTCTGGTTGCAGCGCTGCTCATGGGGTCAGTGTTCACCAGTGATGCCTCTAGAGTTTCTTTGAGTCGTAATCTTTAGCATCAATTATTCACTGTCTACCGAAGACTTTACATTTGGAGGCTCCTAAGTAAGTGTGTGGGATTCTCCCTAAAGAAAGTGTCTGTCAGCTGATCCACTGACATATACTGTATGTGTGTCATGTCAGTCTGCCAGAAAATACAGACCCTTATTCCTGGAAAGTATACTGTATGGTATTGTGAAACTGTAAAAAAAAGTAAAATCTTATCATGATAACTGAACTACTATATGCTATATATTTTAAATTTACACAGATGTATATAGCTTTTCTTGTGACATAGCAGCATTATAATTGAGGAAATTATTCATTCACTCCATAGCAACACACTGGTTATGGTATGCTCTGTAGCCATAACGGTTCAAGGGCAGGCCTTCATTACAGTTTTTAGATGTTATCAATATTATTTAAAAAAATTACAGTATTTATTGCATCTTGCCGGCTGTGTGATTTTACTAGGTGTGTGGAGCAAATTATCTTTTTCTTTCCATTACCTAAAGTTTGCCAAAATGACTTACAGTTTCTTTAAATAAGAATCCACCACTGTTTTAAAAAGTGTAAAAAACAACATTAACTTCCTATTTGGTAGCGAGTTTGAGATTACAGACTTTTAATCAAGGGCTTTCCCATGGAGCACCCCTGCCCTCAGGCTTCCTCGCTCCAGAGACGCCCTTGGTGAGCAGCTTGTGGTAATATTTGGCAGTCTATCTTCCACACACATTGACATAGTAATAGTTAGGTCTGGGAGGCCTAGTGCGAGCTCATTTATCAATCTTACAGTTCTGGACAATGATATAGAGCCAGTCTGGCCACAAATGCACTGCAACTTCTGCTGCTCTGTCATTATAATCCACTAAAATAAGAGTGTTTCTACTAGTAAATATGTTTACCTCCTCAGGGTAGAATCACATAAAACAGCCAACCATGTAGGCAAACCTGACTAATCTAAAGGAGCATTACGCAGAGGATATAAATGGTAATAATGATGCCTCTATTTCCTTAAAAGGGGCAGAGAAGTGGTACTGTTACAGTAGCTCAACTCAAAACATTAAATTAATCCAAACTCAAATAGGCCGCCGTACTCTTTGAGCCATTACCAAGCTGAGATTAATTGAGAAAGTTGTGCCAATCCCACAAAAAATGACACACTGCCAATATGTTGTGGCAACCTCAAACAAAAGGAACAATGAAGATATCTAAATGAAAAACTAAAATAATATAGGCTTCACTAAATACACTAAAGGTGAAAAATAATGTAACAAATAGTGGGCCAAATTATTATCCTGCTCATTTAGCTGTTTTCTAAGATGGCCCACAACTATCCTAATATGTGTGCGCGGGACTACTGTATACCTCCAAAACTACTTTCTTCAATTCCTGGTCAACTCCATAATTGCACTTTACATATAATTTTCTGTCTTCTGTATTTTTAGATCAGTGAATGTTCTTGCAGTTTAGGGAGACAGAATTAAGCTTTACTTATTTTCAGAAAAACTCAGACTTTCTATCATCCGATAATATATTTTGAACAAGGCCTTTCTCCATCTGTGGCAAAGGGGCTGCAATCAATTTTACATGAATAGACTTTCTGTGGTTGGCTGCTCTTAAGTTGGTTAATGGTGGATTCCTAGGACTTTTTTATAACTCGAAAATAGTGGGAAGGTATGAGCCTACAATGGAGTTGAGTATTTTTTACCCAACTGACTGATTAGCCTTTATGGGACAGAGAAATGCAGACAGACTGAATAGCACTTTTGGGGCAATGAGGTTGTGCTCTCCAATGCCTAACAGACCAAAGGAACAAATAAAAAGGGCATTGCTTCATTGCATGTAACCAGTTGGGCCTGGATGAAATGCTAATTGCATTTCAAAGGATACAACAGAGAACGGGGGCGTATTTTCACTAAAGAAGAAGCTGGACTTAACGATTCACTGACCAGCACACAACTTTAAGGAGCTTGCTTTTGTGTGCGCATGCCATTCTTTCTGTAGTGTATGCATTTTCAACAATACCAGACCCCTGTTCATCAGCTGCATTTGGCATGCTGGTTTCTTCCAGAAACCAAGAGACTCCCAACCATCCAACTTGCATCTGCTTATTTTCACATTTACATATGGCCTATAAAGGAAAGGAAAAATAACAGTACTAAAATTGTGATGTTGTATATCAAATTTAAAAATATGTTTACTTTACATAGTGTATACAGTATTTCTTCTGTGTTTGCAAACATATGCTCTAGCTATATAAGCTATATAAATGAACTGTTGACTAAATGCAATGTGCAAGATGAAATGATTAAAGTTATAAAGCTATAAGTCTTTTTCATTTGTTTTTTGTGGGCCAATGAATCATCTGTTAGACTGCGCTCTGATGTAAACATTGTTTGAGGTCAAAGGTCACATATCTCAATAAGAAGCTGGTGGGGAGCTCTAGTCTTAGTGGTCTCGCTGCTCTCTCTTAAAACAAGTAACATTGTCCCAGTGTCCTACATATCAGAGTTGGTCTGAGACATGATCATTGAGTTGACAGTGAGGTCAGACCTTCAATACAGGAGCCTACTGGGGCACAGTGCGGTTGGTCTGTGTCACTTGTTGGTGATCACTGAGGCCACACCAAATTCACACTCACTGCTTCTTTAGTACATCCTGTGCCCGAAATAGCCATTAAATGCACAATTTGAGTTTACAATGAAATAGTAACCTCTGGTTGCTCCCTTTATTATCCCTTTATATGACACAGAAAATCACAAATTCAATCCTTCACCTCCACTATACAAGTTGTACACTATGACAGATGCCCTCATTAGATTACACTAATAGTTTCAAACTTCTGATCAACTTTTATGTGTTGGCTGGCTCTTTTGTCATTATTGCACATAGATATAGTACTTGCATAGGATAATACTATAAACTATATACTATACTATATATACAGATATATACCCTAAAGGTTTGCATGAATCTCAGTGCTATGAAATGCTATAAAAGGACCCTCTGACCCTGTGCACAATAGACTGGCTATTTCAGTCAAGTGCACACAGGGCCAAAACATCACATTTTGCTTCTGTGCAAGCCCCACGTCCCCCAAAAAAGTAATCAATCTCATCTTGTGTTGAATGGGCAACACTTGGGCGAGCATCAGCAATGAACTGGCTCTGTTTATGGTACTGTCCCCTTTTGTAGTGTGTGTGAACCACACGGAGGTGAGACAGAAGCGGTGAGGCAGGCAGTAAAACAGTTTCCGCCCAGTGAATCACACACAGACCCCCACACGGGCCACTGGGGCTGACCCCTGCCAGGCAATGACATAAACACTGACTAACAAAGGACCCCAGCTCGGAGCAAAAGTCTCTGAGCGGGCACAACTCACAGAAACACAAGAGGGACAAATTGATATTGTGAGTCTGTAATGAATCAAAATTATTTCTTTCTCCTTCTAAGGCACGAATGGTAAGTCTAATAAAACCAGTAAGTCATTTTAATAGTAAGTTTTATTAAACAAAATAAGTGATTTGTATTAAAACCATAAATGGCTGACTAGATGGATATACACGAGCAGGTGTAAGCTGAATGAAGCAGCTCCCACCCTTCATCCTCAGAGAGAAAGATTTAATTTTGCCATGGTTCCACACAACAAAAGACATACAGAAACACAATGACAACGTGCCATATCTGTTATTATTGTCTTGACATGCAAAATAATCAGTAACTAAAACTAAACAATCCAAGTAAACTTTCCTACAGTATACTATAGCCAATGGGCATATCTGAGTGCCAAACGCAGGAGCAACAATGATGGTTATGGCCACAGCCAACACTTGCAGCACATGTGCGCAACTCAAAGTGTGCCAAGATTACTTGTGACTGGGGTAAGCCTATAGATTAGTAATGGAGTATTTGTGAGCTGCACCTCTGCTCTCTATGTGTGGCAGTTCCCTCTGAGTTGTTGTTTTATTTCAGTGGGAGAGGGAGAAACCCAGACAAAGCGCAGTAATCACGCTGGAGATCCTGCCTGTAACCATGGAAGCGTTTGTCTTCGTCTTCAATGGGCTGCCCGGCCATTCATTTACTGATCGCGCTGAATCAATATTTAGGCTTTTGAATTTTATTAGCTGCAACGACGGGGGTTTTGGCAGAGGGTAAAAAGAAATTAGCAGCGGCCAACCACTTTTAATCGTTTTCTTATAGTGGGTAACACTGTGTCTGCTTGATGTGTCCGGCAAAATTGATGTGGCCAATAGCTATTCATTTATATGCCTCTCTTCACCATCAATCTTAGGGGCATCCATCATCAATGACAGAAACGAAAAGCGATTATAATAGCCAACATTTGAACAGAAGACGAAGGAATATGTATATGGTCAAAGGGCATCCCCAAATGACCCTAAAAACTTTTAGGCCATAATAATAGGCTAATTGCAGGATTGTGACAGTGGCAACAAAATGCGCACATACAAATGATAAGCCTTTGCACATACCTGAAACCTTGCTTGGCTCTGTCCAAAAAGAAAATTATATCTTCGTTGTTGAGGGTAACATTGATAAAAGCTCCCAAGGTATACAACTATCTCAAACAAAAGCCAACACGAGCATCGTCAACTTATCCAGTGATGATCCAGCTGAATGCGATTATCCCGAAAGCATGTGGGGCCTGGTGAACAACATCAGATGTAGCGAGTATCATCTAACGGTATATGGCCAGGAAACATAAAAACACAGAGCAATAGTCCCGCTACTCAACTCAAAGATCTTGTTGTCTCGCAGTTGTGGCAGCCATGTGCGAGGGGCTGTGCTCATACAACACACTCTCTCTCTCCAAAGCAAGATTAGTTTGCAGCGTCTTGCGAGCTCCAGTTTGTCTTCCCGGCGTAGTTTAATCAGACTGGACAATTTAATCCCATTTGTCTCCCGAGAGTACTTTGGAGTGGTGGCAGACTGGCTCCACCAACTGGAAATGAGGTGAGCTACAAGTGCCTGCCTTGTGTTAAATATGGACTTGCTTTAATGCAGAACTCGACGAACATTATAGAGGAACTTTCAACAGAGTAATTGACGATATTTCCAAAAGGATACAATATAGAACAGGTACTTAAAACAATGTATAAAGCTGACGAATTAGGTAAACGGAATTGTAATTATAAAATATTCATGAAAGAAACAATTTTCTTCAGAAAAAATAATCTCAAGGTAAAGCTAAAATGTTTACTTTTAGCCAGTAATGTGGCAAGCATTCCAAATGAGCGACACTTTTCGGAACGTGCCGGCATGCACGCAAACGGTGGCTGCACCAGTCAAAATAAAAACAGAAATTAATAACTGTTTACTGTAATCATTGCTCAAACAATGGGTTCAACATATATATGGAAAACAGCATTCAGTAACAACTTATTAGTAG
>JAVQKG010209724.1:0-11001 GCA_036025885.1 Hypseleotris bucephala
ATAACATTTAAAAGTTTTTGCTTAATTAATTAATAACTTAATTAATATTCATCGCAGATGTACCTAATTTTAATCACCTCTTCCTTAAACCAGTCCTGACCTTCCCTGAAAGTTTCATCTGAATCCGTGCAGTAGTTTTTGTGTTATCTTGATCACAGACACACACACACGCACAACGGAGGCGATCACATAACCTCCTGGCGTTGGTGATAAGAAACTGTAGAGGCGTATTGGCTTTTTAATGCTATCTATTACCAAGACATGTTTATTTTAGTCTTCACTTATGAGGCCCCTGGAAATTTGGGGCCCTAAGTAGCTGCATTTGCCTAATGGTATCCCCGCCTCTTCTGGTCAAGATAGGAATGAATGGGCAGCTCACGCGCTAATGGCTATACACTTGTTTCTGTCTTTGTTTTCACACAAATTGAATATACCTGCACGGTATGCATAGTGTTGCAATTAACGCTCAAGGTTTTTTAGAAGTCTTTGGGGAAATTGGCCAGGCATAAACAGCAGTGAACAGACGGCCCGCGCTGGTGACCCCTTAGAGGACACGCACTTACCACTGTTAATTTCCTTGCCTGCCATTTTCAGTCTGTTTTTTTGCGGACTTGAGCACTCTTTCCAGTTCGCTAAAATGTCCCCGGTTGCGTCTGCGAGCGAAAAAAAAGGTCAAAGCAATTTATATGTGACACGTAGAGTTTGATCGCTTTGTCGTCGCCTGGGGGGGTCGAACCTGCCTTTCTACAAGTATGCAACACACACACTACGCACACACACACGATCTGCATGAGAAGGTAGCAGAGGCTGGCCGTGTGTCTTTGATGTGTCTTTGAGTTACATACCAGGCGAATCAAAAGACAATGACAGACCAAAGGTTGAACAATGTAGTTACAAATTAAAGGGGACTGCTTAGTATGTCAGATAGTTTTATGGCAAAGGTAAAATTATGTACACAAAAGTATTGATAGAGCCTTAAAAGGGACAAACACTACAAAATGTTGAAGCTAATTTGCCACCTAGCTTTTTTTTACTAACTTATTTTTAGAGATGTGATAATAATGCATACCACTTATATGGCACTTTTAGATACTCAAAGATGCTTTACAATTGCATTATTCATTCATTTCCGCAGTCACAATAGTGGTGGTAAGCTACTTGTATAGGCCACAGCTGCCCTGGGGCACACTGACAGAGGCGTGGCTGCCAGTCTGCACCTCCAACCATTACCAATAACACAACCACATTCATTCATAAGCAATGTGGGTTAAAGTGTCTTGCCCAGTGAACCGGCACAGACGTCAGGCTACTTTGAATTTTACAGATAAATTGCTTCAAAGTACAACCATACAGTATGACACAGTTTGTTGTCAACAACCATTTTTGAGCTGTATAAAATCTAATATATAGAGAGGTTGCAAGCAACTCAAGTCAATTCCAGCATCTATAGGCCTGAGGCAGCACAGATAGCTCTTGCAGAAAAGCCATTTCTTTGCAGGGCTGAGATGGGTACTTATTGTCAGGGGAAATGTAGGGGAATCTAAAGGCTGATGACTGACAGGGCTTCCCAAAAATAAATCATATCTTGTAATAGTTGCTTAAATTTGACCAAAACATCTTATATTTTACATATTACCTCGCCCATTGACAATCGAATTAATAGATAATTTGCCTATTGTGAAGGTGGGACCCGATGTGAATTTTGGGCTCCATAGTAACCTGCTTATTACCTCCACCATGGATATAATCTTTTCGATAGCATTTGTGTGTGTGTGTAGGTGTCTGATAGCAACTTTACGCAAAAACTATTCAACGAATTTGAATTAATTTTTCAGGGATGGTATGACACAAGGAACCACTGATAAATATGCATTTTGTGATTAATCTGAATCATCATCTGGATCCGTTTTTTTTGTTCTAAACAGCTGCCTTGGCGGAGGTCTGCACTGTCTGGTTGCTTAGTTAAAATTAGTAATTTTTTATGCTCAAAATCTCTTCTTATAGACCTTACTTCAAATGTCTAATAGAAAGATTAACACCCACCGTACTGGACATGACATGTATCTACTCCACCCCCCACCAGTATAGGTCATTACTTACTGTACACCACACATCATCCGTAGTTGTGGGCGACAGGGAGAAACTAGGGAAGACCTGAAGCATCCTGACAATTGGGAGATAATTTACAAAGAGACTTGCCAACACTGGGCGACAAACGACCTTCACACATGCTTATCAGCGCACAGGGATTTCTCTATCATCTGACGCCTCTCCCCTTTTGTGTATGTGAATGCTGAAGTGACATTGAGCTGGTCCTATAGGGGCTGGCTGTGGGTGTCATTGTAAAGATAGTAGTCAAGTGTTGGTTTTCAGAAATTGTACTAGCGTGTGTTGTCTGCACACCACGGAAGGCAACAGGTGCGTCGGAGGAAAAGGAGCCTTCTGTTTCTTCAAAGGTTTTCAGAAATTGCACATCATCTTCTCTGTTGGGTATCCAGTTCAGACCAGTATCTTATAATGCAGAGTAAAAAGACGGTGTTGAAACATACAATTTTGAAATGTGGAATTGCCTGGATTTTTTTTTATTTTAAGGTGAGGTTTGTTTGAATACCTACATTTGGGGAGGAATACTCAAAGCTTGAAAAATATCACAGATTATAAAAATTGTAGTGTGTACTGCTACTGTATTTAGGCAGTACATATTAAAAAGATTTGAGTAGATGCGACTTGTATTCACAGTTATATTTATGCATAATATACACATGCACATCTATGCGTACTACACACACATCACACAATTACACTTGCACACACACACATATGCCATACTGGAAGACAGACAGACACACGCACACTCACCCCTACCTATGCATTTTTTCTCTTATGTATTAATTATTATTATTAATAATTATTTTGCTAAATGTTATTGTGTTTAACTGCTTGTCCTGTCGTCTTGTAACTGTAATATTTGCAATTGCCCTGTCTACGTGGAATTGTAATGCTTCTATTGATTTGCTTTTTCGTCACAATAATTAAAAAATTGTTGCCTGCGTAGTCTGCATGCCATTTTGGGTTACCATATTTTGCCTCTGGTATTGCACTTCCTCCCATTTATAATTTTCCCATTTGAATTTTGCTCATTTCAAATTAGGCTGTTGTAGAATTAACCAATTATTAGAAGTACATGCCCCACAATATTACCATGAAAGGTCTTACTGTTTCTATTGGCCCATAATGTGTTTGAATGAAATGCAGTTTAGACAAAATTTTAGAATCTAATCTAAAGAGCGGCTGCATTCAAACGCTGTTAATTCACCTTTTTGAATACGGTTGTCAGTGCCTGTATTTCTAGCCTATTAAACCTCAACGCGAGACTAAATGGAAAAAATATAGTGACAGATCTTCGTCATCATCATCATCATGGCTGCTTTATATAGCTTATTAGCCAAGGCAATACAAAAGCCTGGCACCAACTCTTTTGACGTGGCCAATATTTTTTCAATCTTTATAACATCATTAAATGGTGCTTTTGAAATCTGTGCTTCCCATTTGTCAGGGCCTCTCTTTTACTGGGGGCTCCTGACACTGTGGTCTACAGATCATGAACCCAATTAAAGCAGGTAATTTGTGTTAAATTTATGAGGTCCGAAACCGCCACGCTATTGGCTACTGGCTCGTCTGTCTTCACCTCGGTCACCTTTAGTACTCCGGTCCAGTCCCATGAGCGGTCACTGCTCATTTTTGTGTTATTTTTTCATTGATTTATTTGCCCCCGTAGTGAAGAAACTGTCCAGAGACGGAGGCTGTACTGACCAATGAAGAGGGCAATAAAGTGTGGTTCTATTATGAAATCTCTGTTGGATTGCGATGAGGGGGAGGAAGCAGGGAAGATTTGGACTGAAGGTAAATGTGAGGTTATTTTAAAATAATAAGAGAAATAGAAGTAAAAGTACTCAACAAAAATATTGATTTGAGATTAATTTAGGTGGTTATTACAATCCCCATTAACCCTTTAAAATGTGTGTCACATGGAATGTTCAAAATATCAGAATGGAGGCAAAAATGAGGAAAAGAGTAGGATTTGTGATAGGGACAGAATAATTCTGAGCATACAATAATTGTGGTCATCAACATTTCTGTAAGGACTTGTTTAGTAAAACGAGAATTTTACCAACCAGCCATAATGCTAACTGTATACTAATATGTACATTAAATAAACATATAACGTGAGGTACGTTCTCTGCCACATATAGGTAATTTCAGGCAGAGGTGGTTGTCATTTCTCAAAATCATCTTAATTTGCAACATTTTGTGGCTATTTTTCATTTCTCCATTGAAAATGTATTATTGTCTTCCCATTTAGAAAGTCTATGGAGTTAACCATGTACCCACAGAGGGAACATGCAAACTCTAAACGAATGAAACCTGGTACCTATTCTGACAGGATGGCACCTACACCATGCTCCCAAAATTTAAGTAAAGAATCATTATGTAAGAATTATGTAAAACTATCATGGTAAAATTATTATGTAAAATTATGACAACTTGACTATTCACTTTATCAATGAGGTGACCATTTGAGTCCGCTTCTGTTGTGACATCAGTTTATTTAAATAATCTAAATAGAAAAATATATTCAAATCAAATGTATGCTACAGCTACAGACATTACTCAATAAAGACAAGAAGACTGACTTTATGTAAATGACTTAAATTAATTGACGGTACATTCCACCTTTGAACTTGAGCTATCAACAATAAGCTATTTACCACAACACATCTAATTAATATCCCTGTCATTAAACTTTCATTCTATTAAAACTTCAACATTCATTTCATCAAGTGCTCATAAATCAGTGCGTTTTCCTCACATTATTTTTGTCCCGCTGGAGTTTTGAACTAAAACGGATGCATTAGGAGTCATTTTTTACCAGCTCTTTGAATGAATAGTGGAGATATTTAACATACAGTAAACCAGTGTTGGGCTCGGGAGGGGAGGAGACCCTGCTATTGTTCCATTTGGAAGCTGTCAGTCTGACGGATGACTTCTGTGGCCCGTGTCATCTCCTTTTTCTTTCATTGAATTTAAGATTTGAAGGAATTAAACAGCGCGCAAGTACAGAATTAAGTCAGAAATACTATTCATTGACAACAAAGCATCATTCCATATGCTTTTTAAACAATACAAAAAATAGTGTTAAAATGAGTGTGTATTTTTTACTTTGTGCCAAGGTGGGTAGTAATTTGTACATTTATTGAGTAACATTTTAAATAAATTGTACATCTAAGAATACTTTTACTTGGTTCATTTTATTTTATCGAGGTGTGACTTTATGGTGTGAAAAAGTGACTTGTTTTTTATGTCTTCATTTATTTTTTCAATTGATTTTTTGTCTTTTTAGTTCACTACTTTGAAATACAAGCATTTGATCTTTGTATTTTTTCTGTTGGATTACAATCAACATACATATTACATTAAACAGTACTCGAGTACTTTTTTACTTGAGTAATTAAGGGGATGACTACTTTTATTTCAGTAACTTGATTTTGAAGTAACTATACTCTTACTTGAGGAAAGATATTGGCTCGTCTACCCTCTGTTTGTTGCAATGATTTCCAACATTTTCAAAAAGCACATCAGAGAATTATAGATTTTTTTTACCCTTCAGGCAGCTTCTGTTTTCATGCATTTTTGTGAAGTTAAAAAGGACTTTTAACCTGATCGCCAGAGGTTTCTCATTCAACTTTATATCAGTCTTTGCCCTCAGCGCTGCACTGAGCTAGGCTTTGTCCCTGGTCCAGACCCATTTAGACCCAGTTAGCTAGTTGGTAAGCATTAGCCCCCTAAGCTGAGGGTTAGTGGTTTGAATCCCCACCCAACGCAAATTGTTGTTGTGTCCCTGGGCAAGACACTTAAACTACATTGCCTACAAATGAGTGTTATTGGTGTTTGGTGGTGGTCAGAAGGGCCAAAAGCACAGACTGGCAGCCACGCCTCGATAGCTCTAACCTTGAAGAAATGGTCGATGAAGATTATACATTTCCTTATGGAGACTAGAAGAATAATGACATCTCACATTCACATTATTATCTGACATACATATTTGAATACATAATCTTCCTTTACCCTCTGTGCTTGTTCAATCATATGTCGTTATGGGCACTTATCATCAGTCACACCTACTCTCCCCAATGTCAAAGTGTGCCACAGCAGACACACACACGCACTCATTGACTGGTCTCATAATTTGTCCCCAGACACCATTAAAGGGATGTGATGCTCCACTGGTTTCTTGTCTAATTGTCACTTTTCCGGGCCCTTCCCCTTTAAGGCAAACTGTCTGTCATTTATTCTGTGGGGACACCAAGTGGGCAGTATTCATTAAGGCTTTGATGAATTGATCTGAAGTGAATCAATTTGTACACATGATGGATGTGAAAGAACATTTGGGAGCTGTGAGACCATCAATATATTTCAAGTAGAAGTCTGCAATGTATATAATATTTGTCGTTCACAAAAAAAAAGTTAAAGACCATAATCCTTATTTTTTAGTTTTTTTTTCACAGTGCTCTGAGAAAATCAAAAAACTCTAAAAAGTCATGGCAAATATCAGTCAAGTCATAAAGAGTTACTTTGAATATTTAAGGCTGTCTGTTTAATTATTTTGTTTTATTTAATTGTATATTTTTTCCAAGTTTGTCAGATTTTGTACTGAATTTGTTTTTTAATAGCTAGTAAATAAATATAAATTATTTTCTGGACAAAAGTCACACATTTCTTTCACTCAATTATTTAACACTAAACAAATTACTCACTATACCTAAAAATGTATGTAAGTTTTCTCAGAAAAAAGTTAACTGAATGGAATCAAGATTCATACACTTTTAGTAAAGTAAAATTGACTTGAAACTTTTGGCAATTTGTAATCATTGAATCATTGTGCATAGGATGCACAAAAAGCTGAGTTTGCCATTTCAAAAAAAGAAAAAAAAGAAAAACACAATTATCAAGCGAATACAAACCAATCTGTAAAGTCACGGGGGAAACATGTAGGTTACCCTGTGCTGTCAGATGAATGATCACACATGAGCACACATACAGCCGCACTATATTGGTAAAATAAATAGAAGATGCAGTCAATTTTACATTTACGCACAGACGGAGCAGCCATTGCATTTAAACAGTGCCCCATCTGGTCGCGTTTGCCACAGTAGCACTCCCAGGACCTGATTTCATTATCTCAGCATGTTCCCCGTGACTCAGAGAAAAGTGACATCTGATTTACCTCAAGATCAATTTGTATGTAAATCAGTGAGGGACTGCAGGGCAAGGGCTGGCATAACAAAAGCTGTGTTTGAGGCTATGAGAAGGTTGGTAGGAGATGGTTTAAACCCACCGGGGATGTTAATACAGCTCATTTAACTAATAGGACACTTTGGTCTAAAGGCCAGTGTCTACAGGAAACTACACACTACACTTTAAATTGAGGCTACTCCATTTGACTGAATGACGTGCTGTTCTGAGGATGATAGAGCAACACAGGAGAAGGTGGATTCCCCCTATAGTCCTTTACCTAAACATGTTAAAGGGGAAGCCAATTTTTTTACTCTGCCAAAGGCTTATTTATCATGATGGTATTTTTACTAGTGGTCGAAGTCACTGAGGTAGTCCGCAAGCTCCTCAGTGGCAGAGCACCGGGGGTGGATGAGGTGGCTCGGGCATCTGTCTAGGATGCCTCCTGGACGCTTCCCACGGGAGGTGTTTCAGGCATGTCCCTCTGGGAGGAGACCCCGGGGAAGACCCAGGACACGCTGGAGGGATTATGTTTCTCGGCTGGCCTGGGAACGCCTTGGGATCTCCCCAGAAGAGCTGGCTGAAGTGTCTGGGGAGAGGGAAGTCTGGGGATCTCTGCTTAGACTGCTGCCTCCGCGACCCGGCCCCGGATAAGCGGTAGAATACCAGCCAAATTGCTAAATAACTTTCCTTTTTTATTTTTTGAGTGATAGTAACTAATTGTAATTCTGTCCAGTACAAAACACAATTTTTAAACCTGTCACTGCACAAAACACAGAATAATAAAACAACTGATTTTCTTCCTGATGAATGATGTCAGGTCAGAAGATCGGTCAACAAGTTTTTGTTTGAAATTTGTGAAGATAGATGGTGAAAATGTATTCCTGTTTTCCAAATAACAAACAAGAAAAGACAATAAATGTTTTTGGTTTTGCTCTTTTTGCAGCCATTTGAAGTCTAAGAACAGAAATACTATAGTCACAACTTTAATTTATTCAAACTTAGTCCAGTAGAGAAACTGTAAAGTCAGTCTTTAGTAGAGGCTTATTCAGTTGGAGCTGTCCAAGGTGCTAGATTCACAGTGTTGAACCGTGTGTACTTTACCAACAGCCACACAAATCTTTTATGCAGCAGCATGAATATGACCCTGGAGGTTTGAATGTGTCCCAGCTGCACAGACATGTTTCAGAGGCGTTTGGTGGAAACATTCATGATTATGGAGAATATCAGAGGTTGGCCTTTAAGCAGGTCATTTTGTTAATGTATTTCTCACAAATTTAATCCCAATTGTAAGATATATAAATATATAAAATATATTGTATATATTTTGATTTACTGCATTGAATTGCCATTTTGTTAAAATGTTTAATTGTGAATTGCTCATATGAGTAACCATATCGTCTGTGTAGTCTTCCTCCTAGAGATAGACTGTACATTGGTGAATTGTTTTCTCAATTGCCCATAGTAAATAAATAACAGTATTGGTTGCTTTCATTTGTGTATCCCTTTTAATGACACCCATTGCATCCTTATAATGAAGTTTATTATTATTGTAGCTGCACTTTGCCTAAAATGTGGCAGCCAAATGTAGCCAAAATCTGACCATCACCAAACACAGATTGCCTCCAGCCTTTTTGCGAGTTCTATTAATTAAATTGACTGAAAAGGGAATCATTCACATATATATGCTTATTGGGGCAAAATATCCAAACTATTTGTTATAGACTTCACATATAACAGTACGCTCCACTGTGATAGCGTTGAAAATGTACTGCCCCATTTCCATCTTGTGTAAATATTAGAAATGCCATATGTGTCCTAAATTTCGTTGTTATGTTCAAATCCCATAAGGTTTTATGCTGTGACAAACACACTCTCTAGGGTCACTTTGGGAGCAGCTGCAGCAAAACAACAAAACTCACAAATATAAATAATAAAGGATTGACAGTGTAACGCCAAGTCTGAATGCTATTAATTAACATTGTGCAGCTAAATAGGCTGTCTGTTACATGTGGTAAAAGTTGCCTCAGGATTTTGTTACATTAGAAGCTTTATGATCCCCCAACAGCCCAGTTCTCCATAACCCTGTCTTTCTTGCCATAGAAAATAAAGGTTGCACATTGGCAGAGAATAATTAGCACTGATTTTTTTGGTCATAATTGAAATCATTACCATCATGATCATCATTCATTCTTTAAATTCATATTAAATCTGGCAGCATCACTATTGAGAAAGTTCCAAATAATAAGTCGGAATATCTTTATTCATTTTTATATATTGAACAATAAGTTGAAATGGTACAGCCTTGCAACAAACTGACACATACTGTATACTTCAGATTACAGATGAAAGTGTAACTAGCCTTGAGCACCACGAACACCTTATGGACAGATGCAGAGATCCTGAACTACTTTATAGTTGATGCACTTGTGAATCAGCCTCTCAATAAACATGATTGTCCAATAAAATATGCTGTGTCATGTAAAATAGAAGAGACTATAGGATACTGGCGGCTGGAGAAGTGCCCAGCTCTTAAATAATTAACTCGCGAAACCCAGCTCCAAATCAGTGTATGTTATGTATGTGCATATGTGAGCTACTACAAAAATGTGGAAAAATAAGAAAAACCGTTGCTGTTTTGATATCCTTGACCCTGACAAATAGAACAGTTATTGAATCGAATCGAATTTTATGGGCTATAAATGGGCTATAAATCAGTTATTGCAATTGTGAGTCTATCTTTTCTGTGAATTCTGCTCCTCTGTGTGACAGCCCTGAACAATAACATGGAAGCAGTAGCCTTGATGTAACTACAATACACTGATATGTTTTCACCTTCCCAGTCGAGTGAGTTTTTGTTGTTATTTGGAGGTATCTGCTATCTTCATTGAGTTAGATTGTGGTAAACAAACTTCTCTCTGAGTGCTGACAGCTGGACGGCCCCAAACAACAAAAGAGATTTGTAAATTATAGGGCCTTGTTTGCTGTAAACTGAAGTCAGCACCTGAGTTGTGACAAAGGTCAGAATGACTTATTAGATTTTGGTGCTTGAAATTCAAATGCTTTTATTGTCATTTTTTGTGTCACAACAACAGTAAATATTTTGTGTTTCTAGTTCTACAAATTGCTGAAATGTCTGTTTGGCTGAGAGTAATTCAAAAAGACATATTTTAAGCATCCAACAAACAAAAAAACAAACAAACATTCAGAACCCTGTTGACTCTAATGACTATGAGCATCTTTGTTTATTCTATACCTGTACCTTACCAACCTAACCTGGCAAAAGCTAGATCGATGTGTAGCCCTCTGCTTTAGAGTGCTGCACATTGATCTGGATTCGCTCCATAGAGAACCATCAGGAAAAAATGGCCGCTCAGGACAGAGCTGATTGGCTGAACGCAACACAACAACAGCTATGACAAAGCCAAACAAGGAACTGCTAAATTCGTAAATGAATTTAATAAATTATCACTGGGTGATTTTTTATGTTTTGATAAAACGATAGCAGCATACATTACGTTTCTCAGCGTTAGCATGTTGCTAATACGCTTTAAGGCTTGTTGTTGTCGGTAAAGCTAAAGCCCGCCCACTCACGGCAAATGCAGCCCCGTGATTGGTCCGCACCACCTGTGGTGTTCTGTTGGACGAAGTGAATGGGAGCGGTACAAGATGGATTTCCGTGAGGTTGGGTTGCCAGGTTGGGAAACC
>JAVQKG010209748.1:0-11161 GCA_036025885.1 Hypseleotris bucephala
CCATCAAAGTCGACCAGTTTTCTGTGCTGAAAATAATCTAACACAAAGCCTACAATTGTGAACATTTTACAGGAATAACAACAGTCAATAATAGCTTGAATAAACAGTCTATGGATCAGACACTCTTATAATAAACCAGAGAAAGCAGCTTGGGCCAAATTTAGCAACAGAATGACCTATTTTGTAACAAAAGCACACACAAACACACTACCTGTAGCCATATAGTTCACACAGTTACATACAATTTAGTCATTATCTCACATGCATTATCACTGTGGTGGTGGCAGTTCAAATGCATAAACCACTTGATGTAATACAATCTCCTTCAGAATATGTTCTTCATTGTAGAACAGCTCATATGGGAAATAACAAGTCTATAGAATTACAAGGACATGTCTTCCCTCAAACCTACATTAAGGTTACATTGATAGGGTTTGGTGCTGACAGTTTGTGTGAATAGTAAGACTAGAGCACAAGTTTATTGCTGTAAGCCAAGACAGAGGCGACTGTCGTGTGTAACCACCAACCACAAGATGGCAGGATTTGGACGCTCAACATAGATACGAAAGTGGTCAATGCGCCCCTTGTGGCTGTTTTGGGATCTGAAAAAACATATTTGCCCAATAATGGTCAAAAGCCAAATTGGTATATTGTATGTTTAAAAGCACGGTATACAGTCTTGATAATATTGAGAAAAATTATTTTGAGAACCTGGTTGGTTGAAGGTTTCACATCTAAATATCCTTTCAAAAAGTGTGCATAGGCCTATGTATAAATTCATATGGTCAACATAGACACAAACACAAATTAAACATGTATAATACCACAAATCCATGTTGTTTATTAAAGACCTAGACCATAGCAGAAAAGTATAGTCCTCCAGTGAGTTGGTGAGTATCCCATGATTCCTCGCTGCTCTGTGACCTCTCGGTAGAAGAAGTGCGCACTGACGCATGTGCCTGAGCCTGGGGCTGCTTCTGCTATCACTGCTCTGTAGTAAACCATGGCTGCTTCAAAGCCAGTCGAGCCGCAGTCCGGGACAGGACTACCCCGCTGGCAGCTGGCTCTGTTAGTCGGGACCCCCATAGTGCTGGGAGTGGGAGCGGTGTACCTGTGGAACCGTAGCAGAACGAAGGAAAAGCGAGGGAAAGGCAGCGGAGAGCGGAAGACTCCAGAAGGCAGTGCTAGTCCTGTGCAGGGCCAAGACGGCGCTGCAAAAGCCAGAGAACATGAGAACCTGGTAATACACAGTCCTGCCACCTCATGCATTTAGGTGGTTTAATATTTATAGTGACCCTTGTGGCACCTCTTAGAATGCCTAATTGAAATACACATTGTTGTTATAGCCATGTACTCAAGGGCACACCGCTGCTGTCACTGACAGTCTAATCAAGTGCAAGGCCGAAAAACCACCGGTGTATCTCTGGTATCGCTGCTGGATTAGCCCATGTTGATGTGCTAGTTACGCTAGCGTCGTCGTAAGCTAACTTTGAAGTGCTTTTAAAATGTGCTTGATTTGTGTGGGTAATCTTTTAACTTCCATTTGTGTCTCATTGTCACCTAAGGTGACAGCAGGTCAGCAGGTATGATAAAGGTGTCTCGTGTCTGGTGGGCGGAGATAACATTATTGTGGCTCAGTTAGTTAATATATAAATGCGGATTTATGTTTTAGTCTTGTATTAAAGTAATTTGTCAAGCTGTTTTGCCTAAAATATATGATATCTTTGACAGATAAAATGCTTTACTAATTGAGCGTACATGAGTTCAATTACACAAGGATTGTAGCTTCTCTTTCACTTAAGCTTTAGTAAGCTTTTTGAGAACTAACATTTATTAAAGGCTGTTTTAACCCCTTATCATGCAAACCTTTTAGTCCTAAAAGTAAATATGTAAAAATAGACTTTGCACATACAAACTGTCCTCCAGTATTTGAGGGGTGGGCTAATGTGTTCATCTTTTTTCACAGAGCCCACTGGATAAAGCTCAAGCAGCAAAGAATAAGGGAAATAAGTACTTCAAGGCTGGAAAGTATGAGAATGCTATCCAGTGTTACACAGAAGCTATTAGCCTCTGTCCCACAGAACAAAAGGCTGATCTGTCAACGTTTTACCAGAACAGAGCCGCAGCCTACGAGCAGCTGGTAAGTGTTGCGCCTGTTAAACTATTAGGTAAATCTACTGTATTTCATAGTGGTTTTAAAGATACTATTACCCATGATGCTTTTTGTTCTATGTTCTATTTCTACTGCATTTACAAAAAATATAATCATAAAACACTCAAGCTACTAAATTGTAACTTATGTTACTAAGATTATGACTAATGTGCTAATGTGACTCCCTAATAGAGCTTCAAGCTATAGAGGATCAGTCTACACATGTTCTACACATGCAGAGTATTATTAACAACAAAGTCACAATTGAACTTTGATGGTGGACCCTCTGTAGTAGATGCTCAATGCTTGGTATTTGACTCAAGCAACTTAGGTCCGCACTACCTGGTCAGTAGGCTGCTCCGACTGGGGAAAGTGGGGGCTTGTATTGCTTGGAGATGAATGCTGAAGAATGCTGCTGAAGTATACTCTGACATTTCCTATCGTAGATCACATAAGAGAGACACAAATGACATGGGTCACTGAACACGTGTGATTTTGTTGTTTATTTTTCTTAATACACAAGTCTGATCATTCATAGGCTGAACTCTCAGGGCTCAGGGATAAAAGAGTTGTCTCTCATTTTAGAGCAAATGGACAGAAGTGGTACAGGATTGTACTAAAGCTGTGGAGTTGAACCCACGCTACGTCAAGGCCTTGTTCAGGAGGGCTAAGGCTCTGGAGAAACTAGACAACAAAAAAGAATGTCTGGAAGGTAAGTCGTATGTTTTGATTTTGATAGATCACTGTGTTTGGGATGCAACTTTTTGAACATTTAACATGCAAATTGAAGCAATGCACAATTTCTTCACTGTGTTGCTATTTTTATCTTCCAGTTCTGATAGTGTTGTTTTGTAGGTGGATTAAAATTATCCTTCATTAAGAACATACCTTGTAAAATGTTGTTGTTTTTTTTGTTGTTTTTTGGTATTTAAGATGTCACAGCAGTTTGTATTCTTGAGGCGTTCCAGAACCAACAGAGCATGCTACTGGCAGACAAAGTGCTCAAACATTTGGGCAAAGAGAAGGCAAAAGAAAAATACAAGGTAGTGACTTTGCTTTAGTTTCTTGATCCTGAGCAGTTTTGCCCATAGTAAAACTTCCTTTTTATTACAGAATCGGGAACCCATGATGCCGTCCCCTCAATTCATCAAGTCCTACTTTAGCTCATTTACAGATGACATTATCTCACAGCCTTTGCAAAAGGGAGAGAAAAAAGATGAAGACAAGGACAAAGAGGGTGAGGCAGCTGAGGTCTCTGAGAGGTAATATAGGAGTTATTTTCATCCTTATAGGTAGTTTTCTAAAATAAAGAAGTTAAAATGCTTAAAATTGACTGGCACATTACCTATATCTATACATGTGTTACTAAAGTGATGACTGATTAATAATTTCTGTTTTGTGCCCCACAGCTCAGGCTACCTTAAAGCAAAGCAGTACATGGAGGAAGAGAATTATGACAAAATCATAAGTGAATGCACCAAGGAGGTTGATTCAGAGGGGCGGTACACTGCAGAAGCCTTGTTGTTGCGTGCTACATTTTACCTGCTGATTGGGAATGCAACAGCTGCACAGCCTGATTTAGACCGTGTAATCAACATGAAGGAGGCCAATGTCAAGGTGAAACATTAATACTGAAACGACTGGTAGAAAACTCACATCATTTCAAAAGTGGATATTGTGTTATGTATTTTTCAAATCAAGCTAAAATAAAACATTAAAATTGTTGATCCCCATTCTAGTTACGAGCAAATGCTTTGATTAAACGTGGGAGCATGTACATGCAGCAGCAGCAGCCTCTTCTCTCCACACAAGATTTCAACATGGCAGCTGAGATTGATACTCGTAACCCAGATGTGTATCACCACAGGGGCCAGGTACAGGGGACCATCTGTTATTAGCTTTATATTGTTAATGCACCATCATTTAATAGTAATGTTTTGCTTTTCTTGTAGTTGAAGATCTTGCTGGACCAGGTGGATGAGGCTGTTGGAGACTTTGATGAGTGCATTCTTCTCAGACCGGACTCTGCTCTGGCCCAAGCACAGAAATGTTTTGCCCTTGTAAGTAATGCTGACTAATCACAGCTATTTTATGTATGCCATAAATGTAATTATAATCTGTTTGTCTCATGTTTCAGTACAGACAAGCTTATACTGGAAACAACCCCTCACAGGTACAGACAGCCATGGATGGCTTTGAGGACGTCATCAAAAGATTTCCTAAGTGTGCTGAAGGCTATGCTCTGTATGCTCAGGTAAATTGGAATTCGGGTCTGTAATGTGTGATTATGGCTAGACGATAATATCTTGTTTAGTATTTGTATTCTTCAAATTGAAACACTTTTGTTCACATAGGCTTTGACCGATCAACAACAGTTTGGAAAAGCAGATGAGATGTACGACAAATGTATTGAACTGGAACCAGACAATGCTACTACATATGTCCATAAGGGGTATGTATTGTATAACTTACTGAGTATATTATTTCATTTTACATTGCACAAAAATATATACATTTTTATTTTATTTTTATATAAAAAAAATATTAATACTATATTTATACATTTTGTCCAGTTTATTACAGCTTCAATGGAAACAAGACCTTGACTTGGGTCTAGACCTCATCAGTAAGGCCATTGAAATTGACAACAAATGTGACTTTGCCTATGAAACTATGGGAACTATTGAAGTACAAAGGTAAGAGACAATTAGATCATTGAATTGTAAATAATCATTCCTAAACTCCTTATATAGCCTGTCCAATAATCAAAATGAATTATTGTTATTTTTAGGGGTAATCTCGACAAGGCAATAGACATGTTCAACAAGGCTATAAACCTAGCTAAATCTGAGATGGAGATGGCCCATTTGTACTCATTATGCGATGCAGCATACGCCCAGACAGAAGTGGCTAGGAAGTACGGGCTGAAACCTCCAACACTGTAACTTCTCTGCCAAGTGAATGCCAGTCACGAGTCTTTATTGCTGAACGTAACTGTGTTTAAAAGAAAAATACAAACGGCCTGACTTGCTTCGATAAATAAAAAATAATGAATACTGAATGATAATAGAGAATGAGGGATAAATGAATACAGTGTTTACAGTATATGAAGAAGCTCACTGTAGAAAAGCTTTGACAGCTCTGGCAAAAGTCAAGCAACTGGGAAGTGAGCATCTCAAACAGCCCTTCGACATACTTCAGCAAGTTTATTCAGTTTAAAAGAGGCATACAGTACATGATTGTCCATCATGTATTACCATCTACATTATTGTAATATTAAAGATATAATATGCAAGATTTGAAACCTTATCTTACAATAGAAATCTATGTTCTGTACCCATGATTCATAAAACAGTGAATGTATCTCAACTGCCCCTTTGTATTTCACTATTTTATTTATCAGAATAGGTATGGGCATAGTGCTCGGTCAGTAAAGCAAAAGCAACGGCCATAGCCAATCGCTAAACTCACTTGTGAACACTTAAAAAAACAATTTGAAATTATATATATTGATTTTGACCAGGTTTGTTTGTAAATTGTAAGTAATAATGGTAATCTTGCATCGTATGCCTTTACAATGGATGGAACCAATTTGCTGAGGTGGAAATACTGTGAGAAGAGCTTTATAATCTTTGAATGGACTGTTCACGTGTTAATTTATGCTGTCCAGTTACTTCCATATTGTAACAGTCAGTTCTAAGTGCACAATTAAAGTAATGGTCAAGTGTGTCTGTGATTGTAATGCTGGAACTGTTCCCATGCATAAAACCTACAGAGAGGTTAGTGTAGGCGCCTGAAGTTTTGTTTATTTTGAGAATGTCTGGATTTTTTTTTAAATAAATATTTGTGCGGCATGTTCACTTTATGTAAATGCTATGCTTGTTTGGAACACTAGAAAACCAGGAGGTAAAACTCTTGATTTGAAATATTAAAATGACATTGTCTTAGTTATTTTTGAAAAGGTTTTTATTGCCTCTAGCACTTGGTAGTTGGCACAAGCATTTGGACATTTGTGGGTTGTCCAAGCTCACTTATAGAAATGAACATGATTTATTTTCTATTCTATTGTAAATGTTTATTTTTATGCCACGTTTGGTTTCATATTTCAGACTACTGTTTATTTTTCTGTTTTGAGGTCCCCATAATGTCCCAGGCCTTATTGTGTACATGCAACCTTAGCATCTGTTGTGCAAGGTGTATGATTTGGTTCTCAAGTATTATCATAACCATATGTGAACATGTATCTTTAGCCACTGCTGCCTAAAGAAACATTTAAAATGTCCATGTCAAAGTTTGCAGTTATGGCATTTAAAATGCAGTAATTCCAGAGAACCAAAACATGCACTGCTGCTGAAAATACAACTTGGTGAGAACAATATATCTTCTACCTTCAACTTTTTGACTTCAGCCTTTACACTGACATTCTTTATTAATCTGTATGGTGACCAAAGTAAAGAATATAAAGTCCTAATAAAGTTATAATTCCCTGTATCATGCTTGATGGATTCCTGTTTCTCTCCCAGTGAGGTATTCTTATTTCATACTTGGTTTCACATGACATGAGAGTAAGTTTTTTTTGGCTGTCTACGGACATATGTGTAACCATATTTATCTATTTATTTAATTATTTTTAGTTACTTAATCAGTCATTTGGGTTAGTTTGTTTTGAAAAAATTGCGACACATCAGTCGCTTGACGGCACTTGACGTGTCCTGTCTCTATGAACACAACAATGGCGGACGCCGCGGAGGAAGCTCAACAGAGCAGTAGCTGGTGAGAACATTTATGATCGAGAATTAATTTCTGACACATTTTTACTTGTCATATGTTTGTGTTAAGTCAGAATAATAGAAACGGACACAAGTTAAGTATTCATGCAAGCTACTTTTGTCGAAGGAGCTGAGCTACTAGCTAATTCTAAAACCAGTTCGGTACTGTTTGATAGCTAGCAGCTAATCTTGCGTTAACGTTAGAAAGCCAAATTAAAAAGGGTTATGTTTATTTCCTTTAGCAGTTAGAGAGAAAACCGCTTCTAATGAAATGCCTGCTAAAGGATTTTTTCATGTTTTTGTGTCCCTTTAAACTAAATAAATCGATGTATTGTCTAGTCAGTTTAGTTTAAAGCTAATAAGACCAGCCAAGGAGTTCCCCTTTAAACTAAACTAATCAAAACCAAACAACAGACTGATTTCATTCTGTTTTATTACACGGTAAATATATTTCGCGAAAAAATGTATACAATTGCAACAGTTTCCTGTTAGTTCGTGTGTCATTTAACGCTAGATAAACAGCGTTAATGGAAATAAGTGTCAAATGATTACTGATTTACGTGACACGTTAGACGTAACAAAATCAGCCATAATAAATGTGATTGTATGTGTGTGTTGGTTATTACATGACATGTGTCTTTTTATAAATTGAGCAACATGACTATATTTCTCCAGGGGCCAGGATTTGGCTGAGGCGTTAGACTCTGGTAGCTCTGACATGGAGATGGACAGAGCCATCACATATGTGCAGGACACAGACACTTCACCTCAACACAGAGCCAAGATGTGGAAAGTAAGTGCCACAATCAAAATCAAGCTGCGGATAATTCAGGAAAAAAAAGATTTATGGAGATTTTTACTGAATAGCTGGTGTGTCTTTGTTAGAATACATTCTAGCAACAGATGACGACAATATTCCCTCTCTGAAGTCAACAGACTGGAAAGTCAGGCATCTCTAGGTCATAATGACGTGAACAATTTAAAGAAATGTGTTTTCAGTGAGCCACACCCACCTATGCATTTATCATTGAAAGCACATACACCTTGTTGAAGTGATATTTATATTTTATTGGTTTAGTAATGTTTTATATACATTTGTAATGAATGTCTTTTTTGTGTTATTGTATACAAAGCAGTTATTTTCTGCTGTTATTATATACACATTTTGTGTTTGGCAGATTGCTCTGAATGTCTCTGGAAAGGGGGACAGTTTGTCTAACTGGGACGGTGTCTTGGATTTACCAGAACAAACGCTCATTCACAACAGCAGTCAGCAGCTGATTGGTGAGTCAATACTATTATCACCAATAATGCCAGGAATGAATGCTGCTATGCTCTCTAAGCACTTGTGTGTATTTATTGTTAAAATTTACCTACAGATATATACTCCTTGGTTAACACTGCACTGGCTTTTTGGATGAAGGGCCTTTTTTTGGCTGAAGCATAGCTTATGTTGCCAGCCCAATTTTTATTTTACAGGGTAGTCCTGGCCCCAATGGGGAACCTATTGTACATGTTTTTAGTGGTAGAGGAAACCTACGCAGACACGGGGAGAACATGCAAACTCCACACAGAAGGGCCCCGACTGCCCGGTCCGGGAATTGAACCCAGGACCCTCTTGCTGTGAGGCAACCAACCAACAGATGGAGACAGCTCTGATATGTATGGATTTTTATGGGTGGAGTATGCCCACAACAAACACTACTTCCTCCATTGGTCTGTTGCGCTTTTGGGTTCCAGCCTCTTCTTTTTCTGTCTCTGGAGAGAGAAGCCTCATGTCCATCGGTTCAGGCTCTCGTCAAAGGCTGCCACAGAACCTGCTTCTCTCTGTTCAGCGCTCCTCTGCTGCAGCTAACCGAGGCTCCTGCTTATACCAGGCCAGTCAGATGGTGTGGCTCTCGACCAAGGACCTCTGAGTGGATTTGAAGCTGGCACCAAAGTTCATCGGTCAGTTTGAATTCGAGAAGATGGTCAATCCAGGCTGCGCATATCAGGTTGTACAGGGCCATGCAAATCAAATGCAGAGGACAAATTTCCCTATGGGGATAATAAAGTGTACCTTAACCTTAACCTTAATCAATCAACCTTCTAAGTCTCCAAGCAGGTAAAACCAGTTCACGAAAGCCCTCTTGCTGCCACGTATTTGTCTGGTCCATGGGGAACCAGCCTACACAGTACATTGTCTGTTTAGTTTCCGGCGCTTAGAAGATAGAAACCGCTTTGGCCACTATCTTGACGGGTCAGTGATTGTCCTTGATGATGAGTTGAGTGGTTCTTTGCAGCTTCTAGGCCTTGGCGTAGCTCACCGTCAGTTCATGCGGCTCTCAGGACACCTACATCTTCCAAAATGGATTTAGTGGTGTTTATTTCCTATTTTCACTCAAGCTTTACTACTGTACTTGCCTTGGTCAGAGCCGACCATGTGGTCCAGCGGGGGGTCGAGGGTCGTAGTGCACCTGATCAGATCCTTGCGCAAGTCCACAACTGCAATTTCAGGTCAAGAAAACATTGGACACAAACAAGAATTGAAACAGCCATCTTGTTGACCTTATCCTGTACTATTAGAGAGAGAGTGATTTTCACCATCTGTGAGCTGCACCTGAAACTCTTCTGAAACTTAGAGCAGAGAAGTTCAACAGCGGCTGTTTATCTGTAGTCTAGTCTGAGTCTCTCTCCTGGTTTAGTCCTGGTTCAGTCCTGGTTTAGTTCTGGTTTAACTTCTTGTTTCTTTTAGATGGAACAGTGGTCCTAGTGGTGTGTCTCTGAGCAGTGAGCGATCTAAAGACCTTCCTTTTGGCTTCAAAGCAGATCCAAGTCAGAGATGAGTTCAGCTGAAGGAGGTGTTTTAGATGTTTATTGTTGCTTCTTATTGTTGTTTATTGAAGTTTATTGTCTACAGAGAGGATCCAGATGTTCTGATTGGTCATGAGGCTCAAAAACAGCTGGATGTCATCTTTAAGGTCTGTTCAACAAATGCTCTTAAGAAGAAAGACAAAATGAGACAAAAATGAGAGAAACCTCCAAAGACTAGTGTTTTCTAATCTCCCTGTGTGTGTGTCTCAGGTTCTAGAGCAGAACATCCTGGAGTTAGTCAGAGATCAGCTGAAGAGGTTCCACAGGGTTCTGTCGGAGAACACAGGACACTTAGAGAGAGAGGAGGAGGAGGAGCAGGAGGAGGAGCAGAGCAGAGAGGCTGTTCTCAACATCACCCTGGACTTCCTGAAGAAGATGAAGAAGGAGGAGCTGGCTCAGCGTCTGAGGAACAGTAAGAACTCTCCACAGACGTACTGTAGATGAAGATGGGGCCATAGAGCTTCTTAATTCACTGTTTTTTCTGTTTGTCTTTAAGGCAGTGATGTCGGAGTTTCTCGTCGTAAACTGAAGACTCGTCTGCAGCAGAGATACCAGTGTGTGTATGAGGGCGTGGCTAAAGCAAGAAGCCCCACCCTCCTGAATCAGATCTACACAGAGCTGTACATCACCGAGGGAGGGGGCGGAGTCAACCAGGAACATGAGGTCAGACACATCGAGACCTTCTCTAGAAGATCAGCCACTGAAGAAACCACTATCACATGTGAAGACATCTTTAAAGGATCTGTACACAGACAGGGACCAATCAGAACAGAGAGGACACAGGGACCAATCAGAACAGAGAGGACACAGGGACCAATCAGAACAGAGCTGACACAGGGACCAATCAGAACAGAGCTGACACAGGGACCAATCAGAACAGAGCTGACACAGGGACCAATCAGAACAGAGGTGACACAGGGACCAATCAGAACCGAGATGACACCAAGAGATGGGCAAAAAAGAAAAAAGTTTAAAAAAATACTTACTGCACTGAGACCACACCAGACAAAACAAAAACCCCTGAAGCGAATGAGAACAGAAATGACACAGGGACCAATCAGAGCAGAGAGGACACAGGGACCAATCAGAACAGAGATGACACAGGGACCAATCGGAGCAGAGCTGACACAGGGACCAATCGGAGCAGAGCTGACACAGGGACCAATTGGAACAGAGAGGACACAGGGACCAATCAGAGCAGAGAGGACACAGGGACCAATCAGAACAGAGCAGACACAGGGACCAATCAGAACAGAGCTGACTCAGGAACCAATCAGAGTGGTGCTGACAAAGGGCGTGGCTGGCGTGGGGAAAACAGTGCTGACTCAGAAGTTCAGTCTGGACTGGGCTGAAGGCAGGGCCAACCAGGACATCCAGCTGCTGTTCC
>JAVQKG010209780.1:0-13992 GCA_036025885.1 Hypseleotris bucephala
GCCACACCCCCATGCAAGAACAGGGTCAAAAATTTGAAAGTGAAAAAAGAAGATCTGAAACTGAAAAAAGAAGATCCGAAGGTGAAAAAAAAATCTGAAAGTGAAAAAAAAATCTGAAAATCAAAAAATAATACTTTACTGTAAACTGTAAAAATGGATTTTGAACCTGAAAAAAATATTTGTGAAAAATAATTTAAGCTCCATGTTTTTCTTGATTAGTGTTTTTGGAGTCTGTAAACCTGTGTAGGAGCTTTTTGTTGCACCCTGTTGTTAATGGAGTGGAACATAGCGAACCGCTTGTATGTAATCCAATTAGTTAAAATGTATAGGTTTAGTTTATCTCCATTCTACAATGAGAAAAATACATCAGTTTTATTCATTTTGGACAAATAAATGTCCACTTCAGTAACATTAGTATAGTTTACATACGTAATCCAATTAGTTAAAGTTTATACGTTTAGTTTATCTTCATTCTACAATGAGAAAAATACATTCCGTTTATTCATTTAGAACAAATAAATGTTTAGTAATAAATTAGATAATTGTTACTTTATAGTATAGTTTAGATTTTACTTTGAGTGTAGCTTTACACATGGCAACTGCTGCCAGTACCAGCCCTGATTCCAATTGAGCTGAGATTATACAAAAACATAATTACAGTGTTTTGTTTCACTGCTTGCAGCCTTTTCTGACTTTTTTTTTTGAGTGAAAAAGTCCCAAAGCCAGAAGAAAGTACACTGTTGCCTCCCACTCCTCCATTGTGTTTATGTCTTGTATATCGGACATCACAGTGACTCCGTGTGGATGCCCCCGAAAGCAATAAAATGATGGAAAAGAACCAAAACAAAGTAAAAGCAAGTTAAGTCAAGTAAAGAAAAGCCCAGTACTCCTAATGCAAAAGCGCCACTCCCATATAGTTGAAAAAGTGTAAAGTTTTCAGTAAGGAGGAGTCATGTCCACAGAAGCACTTGGCTCATTTTGTTTCTAATCATAAACCTCTGAACACTGCTCTCCCCTCCATCACGCCTGGCCCTGATAGCCCTGCTTCTGTTAATCATTTTATACCGTGGCCTTACACTGTTCCAGAAAGTGCTGTAATGAAGCTGGCTAACCGTTTTTAGCCAGGCTCTCCATCATGTCACCATGGCGACCTTGGCTTGGAGGACGGGTCAGACATCTGGAGACCAGCTATGAGAAGAACATAGAAAAAGACTTTATAGATTTAAAACACTTATTTTTTTATTTGTAAATGCAATCATTTTCAAGTTGCAGTAAGTGATTTTGTATGGGGGGAATGAAAATCTGTGTGTGAAAGTTTGAAAGATGCACTCCCCTTTGCCCTTCCTCTCATTCCAGACCATCCGCCACGGTCAAGTATCTAAAAAACAAAATAGCTGTAAATAAGCAGTGAATTTTGAAATTAAACATCACCTCTCTCACATTACTCTTGATCGATTCAAGTTTTATAATATAATATATTTTATGTTATTATCATACATTATCAGTAGCACTAACATAAAATATTTTTCTTTCATTAATCAAATATAGCTAGAGTGGCAGCTGGGTTTTGAATCCCCAACCATGCTTCATGGCTAAGCTAGCAGTCACAAACTAACATTTCAAGTTGTGTCTAAAAGACAGATTTCCTTTGCTCTGTTCCTAGTTGTGTCATTCTCATTTACCGTGTGAGTGCTGCAGAAGTCTTCACTTGTACCTTTCACCAAACCCTATTAAAGCCTGGCAGTAACACGGCCCAGCTGAATTTCTTTGTCTCCCACTAAACTAATGCATGCCCATCACTTTAAAGTTTCACTCTTACTCCACTTTGTCTCCATTTGGACAAGCCTTAGCCTCTGTGTGTGTGTGTCTATTTGTGTCTGTGCCTGGCTTGTAAACACCTGACTTGTAGATTGGAAGAAGGTTATTAAATAGATTTGTGGTTCAGATGGGAGTGAGGTGTTCGTTGTGGTCAGGACAGGTCATGGTGAAACTCTATTCCAGCGTAGGGGCATATTTTATGAGAAAATAAAACTTAATAGCTTCATCTTGGCTAAGAATCAGCATCTAGTTTGCTCGTGCTCTGCAGAACGACATTATTAAAAAGAGACCTTGATTGTGAAGGGCAAGCTGTTGCATTGAGTTGTAGCAGACTCATAGGGCTCAAAGCTGTAGTCTGGAAGTTTCAGTGTAAAAATATACAGATAAACATACATGTGCTTAAAACTGACTGTCTGACCCTGTTCTATGATGATGAAGTATGTAATCAATATATAAATAATATTACATATTATTTGACTTTACTTACTCCATTGGCCTCAGTGGTACATCATATACTAGCTGGTAGGTTACCACTTTGACAAATAGTATAGTAGACTTTTTGAGTGGTGTGGCAATCCTGCCCTGTGTCAATGCCTTGGCAGGTGTCTGTGCGCACCATGATGTTTATAGACCTCAATAACTTACTTCTAGTTTGAGATCAGTTATAACTTCAGTGTAAACTTGAAACATTCATTGTACAAATCTGCTTATCTTTTCCCTAACGTATTGTTGCATCTCTATGGAACAATGTTGAGACAATGATGTATGCGTTGCCTTCTCACTCATGTCATTTCCACCATCAGCGCCTCTCCTGGACCCCCTCCTGTTGCTGACTGGGACAGAACAGAGTAATGGAGGAGAGAATGAATCTAGACACTGATACGCTCCTCAGTGGACTCCAAAAACACTCTTCTACACTAGAGGAAAACCACATTACCCCAGTGTCGATTGTTATGTCTGCTTTGCTAACTTTAGATACACACAACTACTCCAACACCAACAAACACATTAAAATAAGATACAATAATTACAACTTAATCAATAGCGTTGTCCACATTCAAGTAAACAAAATCACATTTATAGTCAAAAGAAAAACTAAGTTTGAATAAATGCCTCTGTGTTCTTGGAACTGTCCCGTGCTTCTCAATGGCCAGATTTTCATTATGCACACAGAAGTCATGTGGTTTAGTGGCCCACACAAACTTTGGTTTGATTTTGCTGCAGGGGCATAATAATGACATGATACTGTATCTACTTTACCTGACAGAATAGATGCAGATAGTTTCAAGTCTTTTTAGAACATTTTAAAACATAATTTACTTCACGAACCCCCAGACTACAGCTTAAAAATGAATTGGTTAGATTTAACTATTGCAAAAGGGTGAGACTGTTGTGCGCTGATGCTGTACTACTTCTTGCTGTCATAATTCCCTCAGTGTGTTTGTGTGTCAATGTATGTATGCTAGTATTTCAAGGCTGCTGTGGATCTGTAAAAGTGACTTAATCAGAAGTGCGGAGAGCCTCGCTTCTCCACTCTGGACATCAGAGGTGGTTGCCTTGGTAATCTGTCAGAGAGAGGACAGGTTTCTCTAGGAAAATGACCCCAGCCCCCATTTTCTTTGCCTTGAGTTGAGTTTACGGGAATGAATGAGTCTCGTCAGGATATGGGTCAGTCTGTATTTCCCTCCTTCAGCCTCTTTACCATCTGCAGGAGATGAACTGCTCTATCACTGTCACACCAGGCCGGATAAGGTGTCACAGCCGCTAATAAAGACAAGAAGCACATCTCACCACCACATACTGAGCTATGTATTACTTTTAGATTCCAATGTTCTATATTACCTTTGACGAAACCACTGGAACAGTCATTTTGCAGGCATAAACCATGTGAAATACTAATGCTGCCAGGTGTAGAGTAACAGTTTGTATGTAACGTGATATTTTGTTTATATTAATTTAAAGTTGCAGTGCCTGATTTTGAAAAATTAAGATAAAAACAAAAAAATCTTTGAACTGAAAATAACAATTAGCAATGGATAAGCTGTAAATTTTGAAATAAAACATAAGCTCCCTCACATTGTTCCTGATTCTAGTTCTCTAGGTAAATTTAGGATGCATTGACCAATCTCAGAGCTCCTGTCCTATGGAAGTGAATGACTGGTTGAAACCAAGTGTCTCTGTGCTCTAAAACAAAACCCCTTAAAATTCAACCCACAGAGGGTCTCAAAGTCTCATTTTTTTCACAGATGACTTCTGATATGCTGTACTATTGAATGGGTCATTATGCTCAACTACAAAGTAAAAACATCATGAACAACAGTTTTAGTAAGAAAATATTTATAAACAAACATCCACAGCTTTTGAAGATGGGTGGGGTTTTTAGCAAATTGTATTATTTTACTGTAGTTTTAAAATCCAAACATTTCCATTGGTCATATATGTTGATACACGCCTGGTCGTTTTCTCCTAGTCCCTCAGTAAATACCTCAGACATCAGAAGTCTATTACTGACCTCTTCACTGGACCTTAATTGCAGGTCACGAGGTCTGGACTGGACAAATTACATGTCAGTCCCTATTTTCTTGATTAGCCTCTCCTGTTTGGGCGACATGCCACGTGCCTCCCGAAGGTTCATTCTGCTGCCATCCAAGTCATTAAAGAAATTAGTTTAGAAAATGAAGTCTTTCTTTGGACTATAGACTAAATATAGAAAGTACATGCTTTGATGGTTTCACGTGAACTGATTTTATTCTCTGAACTTAGGGTTTGGAGATACTGTATGAAATAAATCTCACATGTACCAGCATACCAAAAAAATGGTTTCTAGACTTTGTAATACATTTTAAGTAACATACTTTATATTTTATTTAGACGTCTGTGCCTTTAAATTACAGACTACAATGCTACTACAATATGACCACATATCCTCTCAAACTATATTAAAAATTACTGTGACAATAAATCTTTGTTTATATCACCCAGCTCCAACATGCCATAAAAATAACTGCAATGAGCTGCTATGTTGCATGTGACCGTCTTACACTCCATTACATCATACAGAGTGGTTATAATTTTAGGAGAGAGCCCTGAGAACTATACTGTAACCATCTAGTAACATCTTTATACAGTCATAGTGCATTCTGCTAAAAGCCAGTTCATGGGGAGCAGCCTGTGGTCACTAATGATATCACATATGGTGGAGCCAAGCACTTCGTTACCCTTATATTTAGATTCCAATGGTTACCACAACAACCTCTGTGCCTTTGTTTAATTACATTTACGAAGACAAAGTTAAAAAGAGTCTGTATGAAACATTAACAGAGGTGGGTAGTATTTACTTTTACTTAGTTACATTTACAGCAACGTTTATATAAATTGTACTTCAAAAGTTTTTACTTGAGTGATCTTTGTTTTTTCATTTTTGTCTATATAATTACATCAAAATTACAAAATACATTGCATTCAAACTGTTTTTTTCATCCTGTACTATTTTAAGCTTCCACCACCAAGACGCATGGAGCGATTCGGCGATATACATTTGCTGTCGTTTACGAACTTACAAGTTGAGTTTTTGGTTGATATAATTGAGTTTTGGGGGTTGACATAATTGAGTTTTTGACATTAATAAAATTCTCTCTCTCCTCTTTCTAATTGTGTTTTAGCCTCTGATAGTGTGACTAAACTAGGTCTAAATCAGGTCTGAAGAACCAGGTCTTACCAAGGACTAAACCAGGTCTAAAATCTGTACTCAGGTCCCTCTTCTCTCTCTCTTCTCTTGCTGAAGTGAGCCATTTACTTTTAGCCTCAGAGAGTGTGACTAAACTAGATTTAAATCAGGTCAGAACAAGATCTTACCAAGGACTAAACCAGGTCTAAATCGGGTCTGAACCAGGTTTTTCCAGGGACTAAACCAGGACTAAAGTCTGTACTCAGGAGTTGATATAATTGAGTTTTTGGAGTTGATATAATTGAGTTTTGGGAGTTGATATATTTGAGTTTTGGGGGTTGATATAATTGAGTTTTGGCGGTTGACATAATTGAGTTTTGGGGGGTTGATACCAGTTACCTCAACAGCGCCACCTAGGGACTGACTGAAGAATGTAGTTTTAGGGAATCCTTCACAAACATCCAGACAAATCGAGATGGCAGTGGCACAGTGGGTAAGTGTTCAACCTGCAACAGAAAGGTTGCTGGTTCAAATCCACCCGGAGCGTATACTGTCGTTGTGTCCCTGGGCAAGACACTCAACCCACCTTGCCTATGAATGAGTGTGTTAGTGTGCCTGTATGATTGTGGTGGTCAGAAAGGGTATGACTGGGAATGAATGAATAATGCATGAAATTGTAAAGCGTCTTTGAGTGTCTAGAAAAGCGCTATATAAGATTAATGCTTTATTATTATTATTATTATTAATAATAAATCAAACCAGTCACATTCCTATATTTCTCATGGTTTGGCGCAGGATCTATTAATTCCTTGCACGCAATCTTCGATCAAGAAGGCCGTCGGTGTTATAGCAGTGATGCAGACGGGTGGGGCGTTTCGCCAATATACATTTGCTGTCGTTTACGACAGCGTGGTCTAGTTTTGTATGTGTAGTGGAGAGTTCAAGCAGACAGATCATGAGGAAGAAGAGGTTCTGATTGCCAGCAGCTGCCTACAATGATCATGATTAGCTCAACACCTGCGGAAATGCTAAAAGCTAATCACATGCTACAGGTGAGTGGAGTGGACGCTTTACCCGGTCTGCACAGTGTAGTTATCACAGCCTTGTTTAGTGTAGATCCTCCCACTAAATGGTATCCTCATCTTGATAATAACAATAAGAACTGTGTGTAGAATTGTGTATGAGGGAAGAAGAGTCCCCCATAGCCACAAAAAAAACACAGTGTCTTAGTTAAACTATCTGTCTGCAGTAGGCAATGGTGTGTGCATGTGTGTATGCATCTGCACGTACAAATTAATGCCAGAGTTTGATTACGTTTTTTCAGGTATTTAGGTTACATACTAGTTTTTAGTTGTTGACCTCGTCACAGGAATAGGATGTAGTTTATGTTGTATTTCATTCTATATTCTTGAACATACCCTCAACTAGTACAGATCTATATAGTGGGCGGCAGTGGCGCAGTGGATAAGGCGCTCGTCCTGCAACCGGAGGGTCGCATACTGTCGTTGTGTCCCTAGGCAAGACACTTAACCCCTCTGTCAGTGTGCCCCAGGGCAGCTGTGGCTACTGAAGTAGCTTACCACCACCTGTGTGACTGTGGAGTGAATGAATAATGGACTCTAAATTGTAAAGCGCTTTGAGAACGCCTTGGGCTTTGTAAAGCGCAATATAAATGTAAGCCATTATTATTATTATTATAGTTGACTATTGAGTGCAATCAGATTCCCGACACTTACTTTCTGGTTGCTAGTAATTACATGAATCTGGTATGAGTGTGTTTGCTAAACCCAGTTGACCAGAGTTGAAATGTGACAGCACTGCAGTTTAGAATAGCGAAAAAAAAAACAACCAAAAAACATCTTATAGTTATCGGGCTACTGAAATGTGACTTTGAACCCCAACATTTTTCTCCCAGATACCCTAAAATCAATTAACGCTAATTTTTCCCTATACCCATACATCCTTTGCTTCAGTTTTTAATCACACGTTTATTAGAAATGCTTAACACTGCAGAGTCGCTGAGACAGAAAACTCTGCATAAACCTAATATTATTAACACAGATGGGGAGAGACATGCAGGCTGTCATCACTTAGAAGCCTGAATATGGGTGGTGATATCGGGTGGAGTTTCATTATCCTTGAATAGTCTATTGATCAGCCAGTTATGAAGACTTGTGTGCCTCTGTACCACACATTACAGTACAAGCCCCTTCTACCCTGTTTGCTTCGGCTGCTGTGCCAAGAATAGTCCGCCCTGTCAAGAGAATGATTGATTGGCAGTTACTTTGTCTCTCTCCATCACACTGACACGCACAGATGCCCACATGAAAACACACAAAATGGTGTACACAAAAAAGCACTTTCTCCCCTGCCAACCTGCTGTCTAACACACACTTCATCTGCTCGCTCCACATCACAAAGCTATCTCTAGTCATTATGTTTCTTTTGTGTTACTGCCCCACTGCCAGGAGCGATGGGGCTACAGCGGCCATTGTTCTGGGATCCCGGGTCCATCAAGCTGCAGTGCCTTCTTATCAAAATGAACATTACCATAAGACTGGACCGCTGACATCTCAAGGAAAAGCTAATACTAAAGCAGGAAGACAGCACAATACAGTGGAACATAATGCTGTCTTGACATTTCAGAAGCGACAGGTAAATGGGAGGGTAATCGCTTGGTACTCTGGGCTGTTGTCTGTGTTTGCAAATGGTTCAGTGGTAAACATATGCAAAAGGTTTCGCTGCAAGTGCAAGATAACCCCCCCAGTCAACATAAACACACATGTTTGGGTTGTGGAAATGGTGGAATTGTCTTATCGGCTGGGGATGATAAGAAAAATGAGAGAGGAATAAGAACCTGAATGTTTTAGCTGCTGGCTTTTTGTATCTCAAGATTATCATTAAAACACTTATTAGTTTATGCTTCACATTTTTGCACTGGACAATACATCATTCAGTTTTGCCCTTTATGCATGTTAAAGACTAGAAGTGGGTAGGCTAATATGTTTTCAGAAATGGTCCGAATGTTTTTGATGTAGATCCAAAAACACTGTTTCTTATCAATCAATGCATTTTTGTGCAATATCCCTCAGCAAATAAAATTATAACATATCATATACAGAAAAACATTATCATATGATCATGAATACAAAAGTTTGCTGATTTAAGGCCTGGTCAGGGGAGTAAACTGTACTTTTTGCCATTTGAAGGGATCCCAGTTTTAATTACACAGAGCATTGTGGTAGACTGTATAACTTTATGTAATACATTTTTTTCTGCAACAAAGACATATGCTACGTGGGTCTAAAAATTTCAACCTGTACTGAAGTTACCTATGTCTCAACAATAGTATACTATACAACCCAAAGACACCATTGTTATTTTCTTCAATCTGGATCATTTGGGTTAATGAAAGACATTGTGCTGTAAATTTTCTGACCCTCTTTGTGATGACACTGAGGTTGCTAACAAGCTAACAAGCTAATAGGTGCTGGTACATGTAACTATATCAACACCATCAGAATTAAGACTTAAAGAACTCTTACAAAAATACAGATTAATGAATCCAAAATGTAGATGGACATTTTGAACTTTATATTGCAGTTCTGTTCCTTTCATTTTGTGATATTGTCATTTTACCTTTTGCAAATCATCTATTAAAAGTTGTTGAATCAAAGTCTGCAGTTTTCACCAACTGGAGTCTTCTTTATCTTTTCTGAAGCCTTGATGCAAAATAGTCTTTGCTGGCCCTGAGACTACCCCCCCCCAAGAGCATTCATTCATGATTTATACTCACAGACCAGCTCCTACCTCTGTAAATAAACTATGAAGACCTACAAACATTTGACCACCTGTGTTCACCTGCATATAGTTACATACCAATATTGAGACCAATGCAACTTTTATATCTATTGAACAACCATGGCAACACACACATACACAGTTCCAGATCCATTCAATCTTTTAACACTTCAGACATTTGCTTCAAACATTCTTTCAGGTAAAACTTTCAAAGTAAATACAAAACAAAACACAATTATCCACACCAGCTTGTAATAGGCCAAAGTTACCTGCATTTCCATATTTATGCTATTCCAATTTTAAGAAGCTACTCTGTTTACTAGAGGGTTCAAAAACTTGGGAATATCGGTAAGCCACCAATCACCCATAACAAGTTTGAAATGGTTGGTGTTTCTCAGTCAAATTGCATCATGGTCAGTTTAGGTTTATACCGAGGATAGTATTTGGGTAAATTTTGAGCAATGAAAACCATAGCCTAGCCACTATAATTGAGCTATTTAAAAGCCAGGGGGAGAGGACTCTTGCTATTTTGTGAGCTTGTCTTTTGCTTTGCCTATAGCTTAAATTAGCTCTAGCTTAATCTTTTTCTTTTGACTGTGGAAGCTAAAGCAAGCAAAAAGACCAAACACACACCCACACGCAGTTCGAACACTTATAGCAGCACTAATGAGACCCTATTCATGTGATAACTTTAAGAATCCAACTATAGCAACAAATGGCTTTAATAACCTGTGTTATTTGGCTAAATAATAACAATAATGACCCTGACTAGAGATGGAGGTTTAGCTTTTCTGTCGCTGCTAATTATGCTAGTAGCACAACCCTCACTGGAGTAATTGGGACACTTTGTTGGCTCCCATGCATAAATTATCCAAAGAGATTAAACTCTGAATTTCAAATCTTCTTTTTAAACATACCCCAATTACTGTATAGCCTTTCTTTCAGACAAAGCCAAAGCAATGCAAGACAAGGAAACAAGAAGCAAGCGGGAACTTGATTTAATTAGGAGTTGCATCAACATAATAGCCAGCCAAATTTTGATTCACAGTGCTTTTGTGTGCATGGTCGGCCAAGATGTAGCACAATCATTTCACAGCCAAGTTATCTCCACTCCATTTCCACACTGTAGTCATTATCCAAAGCTGAAGATACCTTGTGCCAGGCCAAACCAGTCCAGTCTGGAGAACCATTGTACAGCGGGACAGTGCCAGGCGGTACAGATGGTGCAACCACCACAAGGCAGGCCTGGGTGAATGAGCCTATCGTTTAGCCATTTGTCTCTGCAACCGGGCATGAAAACAGCATTGAAACACAGACTAACAGAGCGTGACTGCACAGATGAATCGTAATTTCACTATTTTAGGGTCACCTTCAATAAGAGTTGGTATGCTTACTATACATGACATCTGAGGCCATACAAAAGAAAGTTTAAGCTATTTTTATGCAATTTCTTTATTTCTATGTCCAGAAAAAAAGCCAAACTTCCATTCATTTCAGTTTCCATCCAGGGAGCTAAAGCACTCTTGAGTCTTCTAGAACACCCTGACTTTTGTTTCTATTTATGGTTGCATTGTTAGACTAAATATAGCTAATGTATGAGGTAAGTCAGACTGGAAGAAAATATTTTTTTATCTTCACAGATAAAAATACCACAGGATCTCAATATTTATCAAAGTAAGGATGTATAAATAAGTCAAAATAGTATTAATGACCAATGATTGTTAACTTTTTTACTTCTAAAGTTATACATTTCTCATTGGTATTAATTTGGGACAGTATATTCACCACCTTACACTGTGCTGTGCTGAACAAATTGTTCTGCAACTCTAATTAAAGACACTTTCCCACTGAGACGCAGCCATTGAGTGTATGTGAGTCATACACAAGAACAATGTGTTGAAGCACCATTAGCATGCCGCAAATATAATAATCCTCCATAAGAAATGCAATATGCTTATTAATAACTGAGACAGCCCTGTGTTGACACGAGCGACTCCTCACTCTCATTAACATGCTTGTGCTTGATAGACAGGAAGTGACACATTAGGATGAGCTCCATGGCAACAAATGCACTTTAACAATAGATGCCAGACAACACAAAAAATATTTTCTCAAAAAACTAGAGAAGAAATAGCCTAATGTAAACACAGTATAAATGTCAGATCAAATATTCATTATGAGGATTCTGGGTTTTAGAACATGCTTTCATCTGCACTCATGGAAGGGCTGACACAGACATACTTATAATTACAATAAAATTTTGAGTCACAAATTCCTATGCATGTGTTTGGACAGTGGGAGGAGCTGGAGTGGTACCCAGAAATAGAACTCATGGTAACACATGGAGGACCTGCTGACTCCAGCCACACAGTAAAATAAATCTGAGTTTAGATGTGATGTATTATAGTGGTAAGTTGTCTGTATCTGTCACTGTCACCACAGACCTACAACCACCAAGTGATTTTCAGCTCTGCCCCAAGCTGAAATCCCCATCATTTTTGTACACAACTAAATTTGGTCTACAATTCTCAAGAGTGTATCGTGAATACCCCTCCTACATCACAGCAAAGCAATTAAGGTTTTATGCCCCTTGTTGACAGCCACAATTATGTTTGTGTTTGAAGGCCTCCTTATGTTAGTTTTTTATTTCTTCTAATATCCATACAGTAGATATGCATTGTGGTCATGGTGGGAACATTATTAGAAACTAAACTCATCGCGAACACAAACTGTTTTCCTCTCTCAGAAAAAAAGATAATCAAGGAGCCTGAAAAAACGGACTAAACCAAAATAAAAACTATTTATATCCCTGGGCCTATACCATTTTGTTGCACTGATATGCCATTAAAATAAAGCTTCTTATATCATCAAATTTCAACTTAAATCTTAGAATAACTGTTTTTCTTCTTCATGCCTTTAAGTGTCAGCCATGCAACAAGTGATAGTCCAGAGGGCCCCTTGATGCTTCCTATACCCACCTGCAATTCCCAACAGATACACACACACTTTGACTTCCCACCACTTTTCCACTTGGTAGCCCCAATCTCCTCTAGCTAACAAGACAATATAGTGTCCTATTCTGCTTTCTTTAACTAAAAAAGGACTACACCAATTGCTCTAAGTGATGGAGTCTGACCTGTTTCTGATCTTTTGTCTTCTTTGGCCCATCTATCTAACTATAGCTGCCATTCTTCCAGCCTATGGTTCCTAAATGAATCCCCGTAAGACCCCTATTGTTCGTGTCATGGCCGCCCCGCAGTTTACAGAGCTGGGGATGGGAGTCATTTATAGTGGTCCGGCTGTGCATGTGGCGAACTGGGCAGTGTTTCAGGGGAGATTAATCTGCTGAGAACAGAAGTGAGGCGGCCCTCTGAGGAGCCCAGCTGTGCACCTCATCTCATTCAAAGTCATTTATAACACGGAGCAAAGATCATACAGTCACAACATGGGGCAAAAAAAGATTGGTGTAGCAATTTTCAATTTAAGACGACGTTAACTACATTGGTCTGTCTGAGTAATTGCCCCCTGTAGTTAAACATCATGTCCACAAGTCTCCAAGCAACCTGATGTTTTCACCGAATCTCAATCACCAGTTTGTCAGCATCAAAAGCTTGGGCTTGTGGCCCATATTCAGACCCTATATTGCTTGCCTCAGTGTAGTGAGTTTGAATCTGGCCGAATGTCACTCCCCACTTTTAACAACAAACTAACCTGTCACTTACTGTGCTGTTAATAAAGCCAACATATATAAAATGCAAAGTGAGTGTATAGAAAAAATATCTATCTACTCATATGTCATTTCTGAAAGACAGGCTCCCCCTATCATTTTATCAAGTGGTTGTAGGCTGCTAACATCTTCCTGTCTCTTGATGTTAATATGAGACTCAGTGCTGATGCTGCAACCAGTTGAAAATAGTTACGGACTAGAGGCCAAGACAGTGGGCGTATGTCACAATGGCATAAGCTGCTGTAAAAATATCTTCATCGCTTGCTCACTTGCTCACTGACTTTCTGTTATGCTTGTGAGTAAAATGTTATGATAATACTTCAAAATATATTTCGGCCAACACAAACTACAAGGTCAATTGAAATATCAAAGAGTTTGTGTTGACTAGTTGCCACCAGTTCTCAACTTGGAAGGCCTGTTTTTGACACTTCTCACATTGTTTTGAGATACTTGCGCGCGCGAATCATGAAAAATAGCCTCAGAAAAAAACGTGTACGGACTGCTTAAGATTTGTGAATCAAAGCACAGGACTTCTGGGGGCGTCTATGAGAGTGGAAGGCTGCTAAGGTGACGAGTAGGCAAAGGGACTGAGAGGACTTACAAGAGGAAGTGGTTGAAGAGATAAAAAGAGCAAGCTTCACTAGACTGGAAATCACAGAAGAGTTGTGCTGGAGTTGTAAAGAGACTTGAGACTGAGAAAGTGAGGGCATAAGGACTTGAGAAGGAGGATGTGAAGGTCCTTAAGGATAATATAGGACAATTCTGCAGGGCTCAAGTGATTTCTTACTGTTAAGGGAGTCGTTTTTTTATGTACTAGGCTTTTTGAAAGGACTTTTTGTGTTCTTTCCTCAAACTGTAAAATATATACTGTATGCTGTGTCTGTGTGCCATGTTTCTTTTCAGTTTTATAAAGCAAATCTGTCAACAGCATGTTTTATTGTAAGTGCATCTTTTCAACCCTTATTTAATATTTATGGAA
>JAVQKG010209793.1:0-11592 GCA_036025885.1 Hypseleotris bucephala
TTATATATATATAAGTCTTATTGTGAATAATTGGCACATTTGGACTACATAATGTCACACAGACTTTTATGCATTTGTACTGTCTTTTAATAATGTATAATAATAATAAACAGGAAATACAACTCAATTGGTCTATGGGAGTAAGCAGAGGCTTGCAGTGACCTGAGTCAATAGTCTTTTAAAGGTTAAGGTGCAATATGTGTGATTTAGAGGCTTATCAGTGAGAGGCCACTAAATCCTCCACAACCTTCCATATCCTGTGGAGGGGACCAAGTACAAGCCATAGACTTGTCTGGTTTTGCTTTGGATAAATATGGAAATCTTCCATCTTTTTCCCTTAATTAATCACAGTACATTTTACTGGTACATTAAGCATAATCGTAACTGTTTGCTAAAGACATACAAGCTGTTAATTTGCCAGTGGTACTGCACCATTTATCCCTTTTTACACCAATTTTGATTTTAAAAATTGTAGTGTTGGTTATTTGTTTTTTTGGTTTATTTATATCAAGATGTACTTTGTTAGTAAGCTGGGGGTTCAAATTCTGGGTGATACATAATACTGTATATCATCTACAGCAACACGTGATCATGGCTACAGTGCTACTTCAACTGGTACCAATTCAAAATATAGCAGCAAGAAGGGTATCTATCTATAAGATTGTGACTAATTCTGTTTGTTAAATAAATGCTGCAAATATTTATAAGCTATTTCACAAAAGGGAAAGGAGAAAATGATTAGCTTTTGGTATAATCTGATTGATTGAAACTGTGAAACTGAAATTTCTTGGAAGAGGTCTACGAGTACCGGTCATAAGTTTTGACACATTTTAAATTATCAACAGTTTAACAAATTAGCATAACAGACACCCAAGTTAGCTGGAGCATATTTATTTTGGATGATGTTGACCTACCGAGTGACTTTTAAAAGTTGTATTACAAAACCTTATTTAACTCATTGCAAACTAAAAGTATACATTTGCGAAATATTTGAACATTTTACATCTAACTTCAGTATTTTCAGTAAGACTCTAAAAGTGATTTTCAATTTCAAAGACAGTTCCCAGAAAATGCAGTCAAATTAAGGTCTAAGTCAAAAGTTATATCACACTTTCCTTTTCAACCGATTCCAAAGTTTTTAACCATGACTCTATAGCACCACCTATGCTACTACTACTATTGAAAACATGAAACTGATAAATGGTTAAATGAAGATAATGTAAATGATAATGAATTGAAGCGAGTGCAGACACAGATGAGTGGTGAAAGCAGTGCTGCAGGTTAAGTGGAGGTGAAAACAGCTTTGCCTTAAGAAGCCTGTTCAGCTGCCACACAAACAGACAGGCACAGTGTAGTCCGACAGCCGGGTTGATGAGGGTCTAAAGGTTAAAGTATAAAAAGTCTTGCCTTTCAATCTGAATTAGGCTTTTACACTGCAGTAGCACTATTGTATTTAGAAATGCAACCATTCTAAAGTGAAGATAACAAGGAACAACTAGGATTACATAAAAGCAAAACCGGTTAGAGGAAGGGAAATTCTCCTGAGTATTCACAAAGATATGTACAGAGAAGCTGAAAAGGTATTAATATTTCTAACATGTCTTTTTCCCAGAACTCCGCTTTTCCGTGAGGCCAGGTTGTACTCAGCATCTGTAAATTATGTATGCTTCCGACAGCATAACAAATCACAACAATGGTAATCACATTCCTCTGACAACCATGTGAAAATAACACCTCAATAAAGTGACAGGAGAGCTGCTGTTCACACTAAAGAAAGCAGGGACAATGCAGACCTCGAATATACTATCAACACAATATTACAATAGAAATTAGACTATTCAGCCCAGATATTGCCCCACACACACACACTGGTTGAGAATCCAATAAAAGTCATAATTTACTTTTTTTAATGACATTTCCTCAAAATGAATAGAAAAATCATTTAAAAAGTATGGGTTACATTTTGTAAATCTGGATTTTTTTGAAGGATTCTGTATTCTTCACTTTGATACATACAGTATTATTTTTAGGGTCTGTAGTGTAGTCAAACTGGTTTCGAATTGATTATTATCTTCTACAGTAAATTTCACTCTGTCCATAACCTTCTTCACCCTTATTTAAATGTGCACACAAGGACCGAGGCATGTTACTGACAGCATTGCGTCACACAATAACAAACTCAGATCTGAACCCAGCCTAAAAAGACAGAAATGTTATAGAGGATGTAGATCATTGACTCATGTCTGAGTGTTTATGTATGAACTATCTTCATTTCACATGATGCAACCCTGTCAAACGCTACATCGAAGTGTCCTTTTAAAGTCAGCACAGACATGCATCCATAATTCACTGCATGTATGGAAATTTAGCAATCTAAAAATCATGAAAGTTGCGAGTAGGTCCAGAGAAGGCAGATTTGCACCAGATACAGTCAATTTGCAACTTGACGTGGCAGATTAGTATTGGCACATTTTGATTTAAGCAATATATTCAAGCTTTTATGTATAATGTAAAAGTGACTAGTGACCAAACCAGTGGCAGTGATGAGCAGCAACATTTTACTAACTGTTGCATTTACTACTACTGCCACTGTTTTTGATACAGTCATGTAAATTCACCCAGGGGAAACATTTGTTGGCTCAGTGGGTGCCATCGGTAAAGGTTATAGAGGTCTTTGAGGGAGTTTGATGATGTAATGATGTGCAACTCTTCCTGATCAAAGTTATCACACATCTTTCAACAATCACAACTAATCATTGTCCAAATCTGATGCAAAAGAATTTGAAACAGCCATTGAATACTAACATTCTTTGACTTATACATGTTTTTGAATTTATTTTCCATTTTTAAGAGAGACAAAAGGTCCAATCATTTAGACAACAGAAAACTATAACATGTGGTTTGGTGAGAAAAATATGTCATATATATTTTCCAAGACACTGATGGTCAATTTTCAGAAAAAATAAAATTAAACTTTTTAGTTTGGATCCACCAGTCAGGTTTTTATGAGGACAAAGCTGAGTTCACACACGCTATGTTTTTGCAGATCTGAGACCCTCCGTTTTAAAATAAATTTACCCAAATATACAATATTTAAAGTTTGTGTTGTGTATTTATCTTTGAAATTCCGGAGGTTGTGCTGGTTCTTTTTCCTGCTGTGTGATCTGCGTTCATTGACAGCAAACTTGCTCCGGTGTCTGGCAAAAATAAACTGGTGCAGCTAAGCCAACGTAGTGGAAACACTCTCATTGACAACAAAGGCTGCATAATTGCTGCGGGTTCGTTCCGTGATGGAGCGGAGCGAGGCTGCATACAGTGGAAATTTGGGGTAACATAATGGTGACATCTTGTCAGACTAAAACCTGTGTTACTTGTCCTGTTACCATAGCGATTCCACCTTCTGCTTTGTTCAGATGTAAGTTGAAACGAAGAGACCCTGTACTAACATAAAGACATCAAGGTAACAGTAGCTTAGTCCTAGCCCTGACACAATCATGGGCATAATACAAAATACTAGCAACATACTCACCCCATGAACTGATTTATTAGATTTATAGTTTAGTAGCAAATATCTCTAAGCTAGTAGAAGTAGAAGTTTGCAAATATCATTGTAAATAAAAATAAACAAATCTACCATGTCTATGCTGTTTTCAGTGATCAAATTGACTTGTGTTTTAACATAGACTTGTATGTTAAAACAGATGCACAGTGAATGAATGTCAGAGTGACTGGGCTGTCAGAATTTGTCAGTATGTCATTTCTTTATGTTATCCTGCCACTCATAGGGCTAACAATAATGTAGCAAAAAGTAAGCTCAAGAAAGAAAGAAAAACTAATTCTATAACATATTTGTATTCACGTCTATCTTAACTTAAAATTTTTAGACATCTGGAAATTTTTTTTTACAAACAAATACTAATATAACTTATGCACTGTAATTTGAATGCATCAAATTTTATGAAAACTGACAACATTCTTCTTCAAAAACAAATAATTAAAAAGTCAAAGATATTATATTGTATGTATATATGCTTTCTCAAACCTTACTAAGTGACCGCTGCCTTCAGCAATACCACATGTTAAGACCATTTTCCTGACAGTGGCTCAGTGTTTAAATGTGCTGTCTGCGGGTGCCTGGTTTTCTGGACACAAAAGGTTTCACTGCAGCAGGTGGCCTTGTTATGCTCCAATAATCTGTCAGACTAAGTGCCTCTCATACAAAACAATACAATGGCTCCACAACATGCCCACGACACTCCTCCAGTGTTTCAACTCTTTTACTTTTTTATACAATAAGGTAAAGCCTTTAAACAAGATAAAGTGGTGATCATAACATTACTGGATGTCTCAAATGAAATTAGTTTGATAGGCTGTGATTGCATTCGAAAGGGCATCCATCATAAATCAAAATTCTGCCAAGTACCCATGTGAGTGACATTTTTTAGTGACCACTGCGAAAAGTCAAAAACATGCATACCCATTTAGGAAAGGAATTAACCAATAAGGATTATGTATTTGTTTTTATTTTGTTTACAAGTGTACACAATGAATGAAATGGGAATGCTTACTATATTAATGTAAGATCAATATAAATGTTTCCATTTTATTAATTCAGCCCAGAGATTGGAAAAGTTAATACACTTACAATTCAGGAAACAAAATACAGTGTACCGTATACATCTGCACATTGGTTTTTATATATTGTCCTGGTCTTTGAAAGGTACTTATGTGTTCTTACATGAAGTACATACTAGTTCGGCCATCTCAAGGAGACTTTCAATTAGCTTCTAACAAGAACTTTTAATGAAGTCAGTCTGATTTCATAAAGAGGGAGCCAATGAGTCAAGGGCAGCAGCACTTGACAAACTACAGCAGAGCAGGACCACCAAGGCTGAACAACTACTTTAACAAGCTAATCAAAAGTCTATGTTGGACAGTTCATAGAGCCTGAGACCAATAGAAAGAGTAAACTTTTGTTAGGATCACATCCCAAAGTGGCACAATATACACCACGCTGATGTGAAAACTGTAGTTGGTTTTTAAGCCACTGCATAGGAGAGGTCTTCCCTTCACAGCATCAAATGCTAATCTAGGTAAAAAGCAGCAATCTGTGAGCCCTCACACAGTACTGAAATGATCAGAGATTATGAAAAAAATATTACTGGCTGAATCAACGAGACACAATTATTTTCCTGGAGATGACTTGGATTGAAATTTTGCATTGGAACTTCATTTTCCAATAAAATGTATGCTAGCTTCCTCTGCATGTACAATGATATGCATGTAAAATGTGTGACTCCAAATATACTTCTTTACAGAAAAATACATAAGATGAGGATACTACATTTTCTAGATGCCACCCATGAACAGATGTCTCCTCAGTACTCCCTTTCTGCTTCAGACATTCATCTTCATCATTTACTCATTTCTGTTTTTCTGTATTTTTATGTCATCAGCAAGACTTCAAAAATCAATTCCTACGTTCTGATAAAAAGCACATTTATACCAATAAGACATGTACGCTTACCCAGTATGCAGTGCAAGTAAGCATCAAGGCTGTGGGAAACAAAATGCAGCCATAAATCAATAGCAGTTGTGAAGGCAATGAGGCAGAGAGCGGGACAATTGGAGTCTGGGGATGGGCTCACAGGACAGCTCACACTTCACCACGTGTGTCTCTGTTGTCGTACTTTTTAGGCCACATTAAGGTCATCAATAAAGCTTTTGTTCTGGTGAAGCTGGTAATTCAACAAGGACTGGGTTAGTAAAAAGTGCAAAAGAATATATATATATATATATATACATTAATTACATCTATTAATTACAATTTCACTGTATTAGTTGCATTTTAAACAGTAAATTTTACCTATTGTGTAGTTATTGGTAGGTGCAGTATATGAACTGTAACCAAGTAACGGATGCATTTACGTATCTGACTTTTTAGGATCTCTATAGACCGATATGTTACATAGGTAGTACTAATACTTACTAATACTTACAAACATTCACTGTAGCACTAAGAGTTGATCAATTAACTTACAATCAATTACAGGAATACACCCTTCTAGCCACAATGGCAGGAGTTTGGTTCTCTTGTCTGCATGTAAACTCAATAGTGAGGGATTTTGCCAAGAGCCTAATTAAGCAGTTATATAAAAAGAATATGATTAGCAACTACAGAGTGTCTAGACATACGTACATTCATTTTCTTGATCTTATTTGCTTTATAAAGTACAAATGTGGGATCAAAATGTTCTCCTGAACATGCTGTGAACTCAGTAGAGGCTGCACTCTCTTACATCACCTGTGGTTTGAATGTGTGTGTTTTGTGTTTTGTATTGTGTAGAGTCAGGTCTGTCATGCTGAGAAGTGAGTCGCTGCTGCATGACTGTCCTTAGGCCTGTTCTCTGCTCCCACACGTTGACCTGTGTGTGTTCAGGTCCATTCAAAATAATAATTATAGCAAAAAGCACAACAACATTTTAGTAGCAGCTACAATCTATATATGCTTTTAAGTGCATCAACCTGCCAAGGGGAGTGCAGATGGAAGGTTATAGTCTGGCATATTTAAATTGTTTAATGTTCATTAATATGCATTGCTCCCTTTTTTCAAAAACAAAACAAAAAACAAAAAAACATAACATTATCTTTCTCTATCACCAGCTAACATGTGACTAACAGAACCATCTACAAGTCACGTACACCTCCCCACCACACAGTGACCTCCAGTATATTTAGGGCCAGTGTGCGCTTCAGGGGAAAGGCACTGTGCTGGCCCTGACCATAATAAATATTCAAGGGGCTTGCGGCTCCTCTGACAGGCGGCGCATGGTGACGGCTCTTGTTGGAACACAAATTCACTGCTACATCTTTGTCCCTTCGAGGCCTGTTTCTTCCTTTGATTCAACATCATTCATAAAGCGATGGTTGGCTTGGTGTGTGCAGAGGGGGGTATGTGAAGGTAATGGGCCAGTCATCCACATCCTACACTGACACACTGAATTCTTTTAACATGCCATGACATTTTTTACATGGACTTTAGAGAATGCCAACAGGAACACAGAGGTACACATGGGGCCTGCACATCTGGGGATAGGCTGTGATTGATGTAGCAGTATTAATTACATGTATTTTTAGCCCCTACACTGTTCTTTTGTGGACATGAAAACAGGCCCTTGCGGACCATTACTGTCATACTCTCAAGGCTTTCCCTTCTCTTTTAAAGTAAGAGTCTCATTATTCATCATCACAGCCGTCTGATGATAAATAACATGAATGTGCGCAGAATCATGAAAAGGTACTTTAAAAGTCCATATTAGAAGGCTCCCCATTCTTAAAGGAGGTATTTAGTAGAAAATATCTCCAACATTTTAATGTTATTAAGTCTTCTTTGTCTTTAACTGTTCCCTTGTAGAAGTCACAACAGCTAATGATCTGTCTCCATTTAACCCCATCTTTGGCATGCTCACAGATTTTTTTCAAGGCCTCCTGCCTGGCAGCTCTCTGCCAACTCAAACCCTTCTTCTAGTCTATTTCTGTATCAGGACCAGTGTCAGCATTGTCATTGAGCATTTTAAACAAGCCTGTAAGTAGATATGATGTGATATCTTGGGGACAGGAGTCATGGCTGACTGTTTTCCACATTTTGTTAAAGAGGAACTAAGTGCCCTTGCAGAGAGTGTGAATATGAATAGTTTTCCCCACATATTTCATGCAGCATAACCTCCAAGCGCCAACTGGGAATGTGAGCCAAAGTGCACATCACAATCGCCGCAAGGTAGAATTTATTCCTTCTAGAGCATATTCCTGAGCCTTCACAGTCAAGGGCCCTTGGGGCGAAGAGGAACTTTAATCTATAATTTAATGAAAGCTCTCAAAATGCCTTTTTGATGGTTTTGTTGGTTCCACATTATTTCTATAGTTTGGTTAGGGCTGTGTGATAGGAGCAATGGTATTTTAAATATTTTAACTGAACGGCAGTGACACAATGTACTCAACTTTGAAAGATAGTGGGTTTAAGTTGTAAATTGATGCTTTATAGTTGTGGTAAAACTGCAAACGGTCCAAAAACAATTTTAATACAAAATAATGATCAATATTTAATGTTATAGGTCAGGAGAAACTAGGTTTTAGATCATATGGAAAATTTATATCATGAAAAATGTTATTAGTTATACAAGTGTTTTGTCAAAACAACCCTAAATTGAAATGATAAATTGACTAAATCCATTATTTATTTGTATTGAGGGATACGAAATATATATATAATACTTTGGAATTTGGCATTTTTATATTTATACCATATCCCTCAGCTCTAAGTGTGGCTTGAATAGACTCTTCTCAAGTGATTTCATTGACTGTGAAGTCTAAGTTGATGTGATTTGGTTATTGAAGTGAAGCCTTCCGTTCAGCAGGACACCAATCAGTTCTGCTTAACATAGTAATTTTCTCTCTCTTAGCAATACCAATCATTTAGAACTGGCTTCTCGCGGGCTGACGATAATTTGTATTCTCCTCGTTCTCCTCAACGGTGCAGGGACAATTATCCCCATCTCCAATCAGACGAGGGAGTATCCGAAAACTTGTTATACTGATTTAGGAAAAGCTTCTGTTGACTGTAAACATGGTGATGAATACAAACACTAGTAATTCCCTCAGGTGCAAGGGCTCACTTCAACGAGCAAAAACCTCTCATGCAGAACCTCTCATCAAGAACTATATTTTACTGGGAAACTGCACAAGAGGGTTTGAAGATTCTTTGTGTACTTATTCAAATATGATGGAAATCTATAAGAAAATGCTGCTCAATTTCTGTTCAGTTTCCGCATTTCCTTGACTTAATTTATGTTTTCAGGTGAACTCAGCACTTGCAAAACATTCATAACATTCTGGCGCTAATATTCTCTTCTTGAATTGGTCTGACTTCTCTTTAATTTGTCTATTCAAAGTCACTTTCCCTTTTGATTGAACCTGTGTATGTTCTGTGACAATGTTTTCAAAATGTTTTTTTTTTACTCTCTTCAATAAGTCTACTACCATCATCAAGGCATTTTCTCCCAAAGAAACTGCTGTCACTGAATATTGTATTTTCAAACCACTCTTTGTAAAACGTGTAGAAGTAGTAGTAGTTAGTTGTAGTAATTCTGGCTTGACAACTTCAAGTCAGAATTGACTTCTTCAGTGTTATCAAAACAGTAAATCTGTGTGTTTCAATAAAAAGTAGATTAAAATTGTGGTGTCATCAAGTACTGTGTATGAAACAGTAAAAATACACTCTTGTTATTTTATTTTTAATCTTAAACAACTCCCTAAATAATTAATGGAACAACGTCCAGTCATATAGACAAGGCATATAACTAGGTGGCACATCTTTCAATTATTCAGTTTTAGTTGAACATCATGACTGCCGGCTCACAGCAAGGCCTCTGCATTTAGAGATAACTCCATCTTTGGCTCCTGGGAGATTCACGACACACACATTTACAGCCTGTAGTCATGGAGTACATCAGCAAAGGCACACAACCCCACAAAATCCATGAATCTTGGAAGGCCCTTGTATGGCACTTATAAAGACATTTATTTGGAAATTGATCCAAAAGATATGAAAACACAAAGGGAGCACATGAATGGTTTGGCAGAATCACGTCAAATATGATGAGTTTAAAGTTGATAAGACACACACAACACTGACTCCCGTGGGCTGTCGTATTTTAGATGTTTATTAAATGGGTATGGCATTGAAGCACAGTGAATGAAAGACAAATGAAGGCTTATTCCTTGACTAAATATTTTCCTTGCTATAAATAAACACAAAAGCGGGAAAATGGGGAAATGTAAGGATTTGAGCCAGTCTGACAAGGGCACAAATTATGATGACTACACGATAGAGCATCTCCAAAACTGCAGTTCATGTGGGGTGTTCCTGGGCTGCAGTGGTCAGAAGTGATCAAACATGCTCTAAAGAATGAACAATATCTACTTGGATCTCTTTGTTGATTTACATGTGTCTGACATTGAAGCAGTCATTGACAGTGAGTGCAAGACTCCTGAACAGCTTATTGCTAATCCAAGGCTAACTCTTTTCTTTGCTCAAAAAGGGACCCAAAAATCAAATTCCTTCCTCTCCAACGGGCAGAAAGAGCATACCCTGAATACAAATGAAGATGCAGTTTCCTGTAGGAGACTCCATAGAAACGCCTCTTGTATTGTTTTGATTGCTGATAGTCAAGGTTATGAGCAGCCAGTGCAGCGATAAGAAAAGTAAGAATGTGTCTTAGCAGTGGGCTCAAATATTGGTTTCTCCACAAAAGGTTACTCTTTATTACCGCCGTCCACCGTCTGCATGTCTGACTGATGGCTTCTTGTTATCTTACCTTTTTATTATATGAAAGAAACCAAGATATTTCATTTTCAGTTGTCTGTATGTGTATGTGAGTGTCCAAACACAAGATACAACCAGTGGTCATTGCTGTTTTTCCATTATAGTGCATAATTATTAGAAAGCAAGTTGGTTTAAGTCAGTTAAAGGAACAAATTGAGTACATTTACATGCACTTCAGTTTCCCGGTTATTACCAAAATTTGGGGTATGATGTTTAAATGCTGTTAGAGAAACCCAGTTACATATCCCTCTATACATGAAAATGTCCCAAAGCAGCTGTAGTGTCAAGATAGTTTAGTTCGACAGCAGCAGAGATACAGCCAATACATCTAGAGGGAAACATGTCTGTATCGATGAACCGCTCCATAGTAGTTTTGTCAAATTCTGCTGAGATCCGCGTTTTGAAACACTTTTCAAGTTCCAGCCGTGGTCTGAAAGTCGACAGTTCAATGTTCAGACATAATGTGGTGTTGAATAATAATTTAAAAACATTTTTAGCCACTGCCAGATTCACTTATTTTATTTTTTTCTAGATAATGTAATTCCCAAAAATCATCAGTCAACTCCCTGCCAGTAAGAAACTTTTGAAAGCCAGATGAATACTCATGTTCTCCAAGCTGATTAAACTATGTTGTGTGTATCTGTGTATTTGCATGTTCATGTGTTGGTGCATGTATGCGTGTTTGTGTGTTGGTGTGTGTATGCATGTCTGTGTGTGTATATGTGTATATTGGTGTGTGTGTGTATGTGTATGTGTGTGTATGCATGTCTGTGTGTTGGTATGTGTGCATATGTGTGTGTATGCATGTCTGTGTGTTGGTGTGTATGCGTGTGTTGGTGTGTGTAGAAGCAGAACAATGGTCGTCTGATTAACCTATCCTCACCTCGCTGTGCCTCTTCAGCCTCTGGCCTCGGTGCAATCAGACCCAGGCGGCAAGCAAAGCCAACATTAACCCATTTAATCCCATTTTTTTCTCAGACATATAAATCTTAAAATAATATGTTATTAGGTCTCAAATGAAACAATCAGTTGTTATTTTTAACATTTTTGATGAAAAAGTTTTATGTCTGGCAACAATTGTTGGGTGGGATGATATGGAGTCAATAGTGAAAATAGACCATTTTTAGATATTCATTTTTTTCCCAAAATAATTGCAAAATACCAGTTCATAAATGTTATTTCTATCTATAAAGATGTGAAATTAAAACTTT
>JAVQKG010209876.1:0-17364 GCA_036025885.1 Hypseleotris bucephala
ATTGGACTGAGAATAAGCATATTCAGTTTAGATCAACAAGATCTATTCATTTGAAAAATGTGCTAAATGTAGGTTAACTGTGTTAACTGTAGCTACTTGTACTTAATCATTTGCAAAGATGCACCGGGACAATTGATACATGTACTAAAGCATTTGCAATTTGATTAAATCAATGAGAAATGCTATTCTGTTGTGAGAAATTGCCAAGAGGTTTGGAGGTTTGTCCATGTTATTTTGAAAATGTCATTTCAGTTTCAAGAAATGAGCCAAACCAATGGAGAAAAACTGTAATCCATGGTACACACACCTCCTGAGGCTCGTGGGGAGGTAATATCAAAAGCATCCACACACGCAAACAATGTGTCTATATTCCGCCAGGCCTTTAGGGGGCAGCTACATGAAGCGCTCTTCTGTGGAGTGCGGCGTTTAGGTTGCCGAAGAGGCCGTCCGCTGGGCAGTTCAGTTTTGATGGAAATGGCGCTTATCCTCGTCAAAGCCTGAAGTCTGGAGGAAGTGTTGTGTGCATGTCTGTCAGGTAAAGCACATAGTGGACTTTGGATGACTTTGAAAGGACATTATTATGTCAAAGGTGAAAGGCGATCGGAGGTATTGCAAGGAAAAAGAAAACATTGGAGGCTACAGCGATGAACATCATCGGGCAGGTAGACTAGCGGCATGTAGCATCACGTTTTTAACAAGGCTGGGATAGCTAAGTTACCTCTTGGTGATTAGGAACTTGGCTTGTAAGTCTGCATCACATTGTTGCTAAGCGTTAGCATTGGGTTGCCAAACTACTACCTTTATACTGAGTCTCTTAAAGATAAGGCTTTCAAAAACCAATCTGATCTATTTAGGCTACACCATTAAACTGTCATTTGTTGATGATATAGGGGAAAACATCAGTATTTGTGTAATAAATAATACTTTTACTTTAACATTGACGCCGTTGATAAATTTACACACAACGCTAACTGAAAGTCTCATATTATTAAAGCGTATATCTCACTTAGCATGATACCCATCCTTAGGCTACAGTGGCTAACGTTAGCCACATGCTTACAGGAGAGAGTGGTGTGTGTGGCTCTTTATCCATGTGTGTCAGAAACTGGGGCAATCCATACTGTTTTTATCCGAGTATGCCTGGCTTTAAGTCAAACGTTACAAACATATTGCTGTCTTAAGTGTTGTTAGCAGTGGCTATATCTCAAGTCGGAAGTGGATTTACTAAGCTCTGAGTCATTTCTGAATGACCTTGTAAGCTATCTGGTTAGCCCGCTAATATATATTTATTATAGTTTTTAAATCCCACTAACGCCGTAGAGTCGCTTTGATGTGTAGATGCCACTGTTGTTGTTATGTTTAGCTAGAAATGTTGTTTGTTTACATCACTGCAAACTTTGGCTAATCTAAGCTAGTTAAATATGACGTGCTTGCAACCAGCGTGTGACTTTACAGCAACGTGTGTAAATCTTGAATTGTCGGCTTTGATTTTTAGTTGCAACGCAACTATTAGGTTGTTAAATGTTCAAACATATTTTTAAAAGAGAAATTGTTGCCACACTACCTTCTGGTCGTGGCTGTGTTGCTGTGCATTGACAGTGTTGTTGCGCGGGAGTTCACTTGAATCCACAGTGTTTCATATAGTCGTCGCTGAGGGCAGTAGTGTGCCAGCTCCTTAAAGTTTGCGTCAGGACCGGTAATAATGACTAACCTTCAAACTTTTTGAAGCGAAATATATCAAAGATGCAGTTAAACAGGGCGTCTCGTGCGTGTGATAGTAAATCATGATTTCACTCAACCCCAGCTGTCATAAAGTGTGCTGACAGCCTTTTGACAGCTGTACTGCAACTGTGTAATGATAGAAAGACTCTTTTTGTGCTGTATATTTGAATACTACCTACACAACCCCTAGTTACCATCAACAGTTAAATTAGTTGTAAAACTTTATTTTACCAGTTTATCTGATAAAATAAATTGGATTTGTTCTATGTACTTTTGGCGGAACCTATTTATTTATTGCAAATATCTTCCAGAATTATTCAATTTCAAGAGACAAATAACAAACTGTATGGCTTTTTTCAGTGGACAATGCATGATCTGACAGCTCAAGTCACCAGTAGCCTCCTACCTTTCCCTGGAGTTACTATAAATGCTTTGGGTGAGGATGAAATCACTCTGGACTCTGTGCTACATGGAAAATTCACAGTTGGTATGTTACATGTGGTTTCTTAATAGCTAAGGAAGCGTACTAAATACAGTTCTTACAAATGTTCAATTATCTAAACAAATCATAAATACATGTTTTGTTACAAGCCTCTTCAGAAATGCCATGCTTAATTTTTGCAAACATTCACTTCTGTATTGTAAAAGGGCGTGGTGGGCTTGCCTGGTTGGCCTGTGGGCCCCATCTGGAGGCTGTCCATGCAGTAACAGGGGAGCGACTGTCTGCATACACTTTCAGTGGCGGAGGAGAGCATCCACCATGCATCCTAGCTGCCAAAGATTTCAGCTGGCTCAAAAGGTTTTAGTATTGCCTGTTTTATCGATTGTTTTTATGTATGAAATGCCTTTTTAATACAATGTTTAAAGGTGTGTCAATGGCATATTTTATATTCAAAGTAAAAATAAAAACGATGGAAAAACATGTATGGAGTAAATAATTTTAATGTTCCGTTGTATCAAATAGATCTGGCTTACTGATTGGCCTGGAGGAGGCAGAAGGCAGTGTCCTGTGTCTTTATGACTTAGGACTGTCAAGGGTGGTCAAAGCTGTGGTTATTCCTGGCAGGGTGAGTATACAGTGAACATCTGTTCTTTTCATATTTCACAGGGTATAACAGCTTTATTAAAGGAAAAATATTTGTTTATTTTAGATTACAGCCATTGAGCCTTTAGTAAGTTATGGTGGTGCAAGTGCCTCGACACAGCACCTACATCAGAGTCTGCGCTGGTTCTTTGGCATCGCAGCAATAGGAACTGACTTGGGTCATGTTCTTTTGGTGGATCTCTGTCTTGATGATCTGTCTTGCAACCAAAGTGAGATTGAGGCATCAGGTAAGAATCAGCAGAATAGTTTGGAGCGGTATTAAAAGGTCTAAAATATTAACAATAACATATTTTCACGTTTTTCTTCTGTTTGTAGACCTACAGGTAGTGACCAAATCTCCAGCAGAGATCCCTAAGCTCAGAGAAGTCAGTAGCAGAGAAGGCAGGCATCTTTGTCTACAGCTAAATGGTGCCACTGGTGTTGGAGCTACAGCCTTGCAATATATTGCTAGAACAAACCAACTAGCTATAGGTTTTTCTGATGGATACTTGCATCTATGGAACATGAAGGCTCTAAAGAAGGAGTAAGATCTCAGCAGTTTTGTGAACATGTTTTTGTTTTTCTGCATAATCGTTACTGCTATATTTTGCTTTTAGATATCAGTCTCAGTTAGAAGGTGGCAAAGTCCCTGTGCACGCCTTCACCTTTCAGGAGCCTGAAAATGACCCCAGAAATTGCTGCTACCTCTGGGCGGTCCAGTCTTCTCAAGATCTGTAAGCTATACAATCAGTTTTAGGAAATGCTTGAACGGTAAATTTTTAAACCCAATCTGACAAAACAGTTAATTTTTTGCTCTTCTCTTTGACACAAAGTGAAGGGGACATGGTCAGCCTCCGTTTACTGCAACTGGCCTTTAGTGAGAGAAAATGTTTAGCATCTGGGAAAATTCTTTATGAGGTATATAGCGCATTATCATCACCATCATCGCAGAATAGTAATTGTGTGTGTTTGTACTACATTTGCAGTACATTAGATTTTTTTAAATCTTTGTTTCTCAGGGCCTGGAGTACTGTGAGGAGCGTTACAGTCAGGAGTTAAGTGGTACAGCTTTTCCTCTCAGGGCACAGGCCACCAACACCCGCCTGCTGAGTTGTCAGACCATTGAGAAATTCAGACCTCATCTCGATAGGGATGACAGTATGAATGAGGGTAAGCATGTTTCTCAATTACAGAAATGATACGATGTTTCATTACATTATTGTCTTTGTAATGTCTTTTTATTCTATTTCAAGTTGCATCACCTGACACTAGTGTGTCTATTTTTTGCTGGCAAGTGAAGGCCTATGGACAGGGAACCCCAGCTACATTTATTGGGGTTTTTGACATCAACCGCTGGTATCATGCACAGATGCCAGACTCTTTAAGGTATTGCAATAATTTTTGCCCTTTTGGCAGGATTTATTGGTTTTGGTATTGATACTAGTTGTATTGTATTATAATATGTATGCTTTGTGAAATAATTTCTTTGTATTTTTTCTAGAACTGGTGAGTCTCTTCAGAATTGTCCGTACTTGGCGGTGTGGGCTCTGGATGGTGTAATGCAGATGGTGTGTCCTCATGTGCTTCTGGATGTGGTGGTCTATGACCGCAGCCTCAGCCGCGGTTTACCCTACACCTGCCCTCCACCAGAACAGTACTTTAATCCCACAACATATAATTTTGGTCAGTATGACTATGAGTATTCAAACTTATTTAATATCCAGAAATATAAGTAAAAATAACTGTTGACCAACATTTACAGATGCTACCTGTTTGCTCAACACTGGAATAGTTCACCTCACCTGCTCTGGATATCAAAAAGAGGCAAGTTCTCAATAATACTTAACAACATGTAATTTTATTTTGTTATAATTTATTTGATTTAATACCTGTAAAATAGTAAGCATAGTTTTACATTTGCTGTTCCCTTTTAAACCAGACTCTGAGATTTTTAAAGAAAGCTGCTCCTTGTTCCAGTGATGTCATCTCTACTAGTTATTCTCGCTGTCTGATGTCAGGTCTCCTTTCCACTCGTCTAGCGGACACACAGGCATCCAACCTTACTCAAGTATGTACACACAATTTATGACTATCTATGAGATAGACTATTTATGAGAAATCCTTCTTTGAACTTAGTATTTGCTTCTTTTTTTTTTTTTTTAAGGAAGAGCAGCTAGATGCAATTTTATGCACAGCTGTGGAGACCAGCTCCTTGGGATTAATCACTGGATGTATTAAACAGTGGACAGCAGAGGGTAAAAAAACATTCTTTATCTAACAACTTAATGATTTATTTGTTTTTGCTTATATTTTTGTGCAATCCTTACCAGAGCAACCAGGATCTGCCCTAAACCTGCGGTACATTCTCGACTGGGCATGGAACAAAGTAGTTCAGACAAAGGACGAGCTGGATGGCATCTGTATGTGTGACCATATCCTTATAACAAAACCAAAAAAAAATATTTGCAAACTTATGTACATTGTACTTTTTACAGGTGCACCTCTATTTGACAGTTCATCCAACTTTACTGACCCTCAGACAATGCAACTGCTCCAACACAGCCAAAGATTACTCACAAACCTTAGTACCATTTTTCATTGTTTGCTCAGTGAAGCTCAGGAACTCACTCAGAAAGGTAAGGTTATCTTTATAAAAGAAATGCATGGTGTTTTGATTTGGTCTTAAATGCTATACATGTTTATATACACAGGGCTTGTGGGTCTAATGAACAAGAATTTGGTGTCCAGCCTAATTTCAAAGTATGCTCAAGTTGTTCTGTGGTTCTGTCGCACTGGTCTGCTGCCTGAGGGATCAGGTAGTGATTTAAACTTATTAGTTAAAACAACTAAAATACTGTAATTATTTTCAGTAAATGATTTTACAAACATTTTGTCTTTTTTATGCTTCCTCAGATGAAGACGCTCTCCAGATTTCCAGACCTTTCTACAGCCATTCAGTCATAAGCAATTATTATACTATCCGAAGAGAGGAGCTCACACGCCTGGCTAAGTGAGTAATCTTATAAATACAACAATACAGCAACATATGATAAAATACTTTTACTAAATTCTACATTAAGTCTGGTGAAGAAAAAAAATATAAAATCCAAGTAAACATTGCTAAAATTAAGCGTAGTTTTAATTTCATGTCCACTGTTCAGGGGCAAGTGGTGTGCAGACTGCCTTATGATAGATGGTTTGGTTGGCCAATGTGGAGAGCGGCTCGAGAACCTGTGGAAAAGGGATGAGGGTGGAACAGGACACTATCCCCCGCCAACATTACATGTAAAAATATATTTCTTTAAATCAGTTTCACGAAATGTTCTGCTCAGAAAATTCAGACACAAAAATAATTATTTTGTTCATAGGCTTTGTTGGACATCTATCTACTTGACAACATTGATGAAGCTGCCAAACATGCAATTGTATCCTTAATTACATACTTTACCTTTTGCTAAATAGTTTATATAGCATCCTGTATTTTTCTGTGTAAGCCTTAACCAGACACACTTAGGTAATTTACCTTTTGCTCGATGTCATGTATGCCTTCTCAAATAAAGAAGGAGCCTCTGTGGAGTCCTTCCCCACAGCCTTTGCTATTCCCATTGGACTGGTGAAACTAATACAAGGACTCTGGCTGTTGGACCATCATGACCACCAGGTACAGCCATTTAATTATCTTTTGACCTTGTTTAAAATGTTCTAAACTTTGCTTATTAAAATGTGTGGGTCACGTCGCAGTACAATCTTATACTAACCTGGTTTGTGTCACTCCCATTTAGAGTGCCTTTGAACTGCTCCTACACCCAGCTGCATCTCAGTGTCAGTTTGAGTGGCAGCATGAGCGAATACTGCAAGCACTGATGTGCCAGGGTCAGCACACAGAGGCCCTTAGATACTTTCACGTCACAAAACCCCTGATTGCCTCCACCTCACAAGCCAAACTCTGTCTGTCTGTACTACTGCACAATAGGTATGACTAAACATAACAACACAATGGCTGTTTATTTGCCTGTTTTCTAACAAGTTTGTTGTTGTTTTTTAAGATGTCTTATCGAAGCATGGTCCTTGATACGACAGCATTCAAATCGTCTCAATATAAGTGAGCTGCTGGGTTTTCTCTATGAAACCTGTCAGGAACAAGGCCTGATCAAAGAGCTGCTAAAACTGCCTCTGGGTATTTCTGAGCAGGTATGGAATCTAAGACTCTAATGGATTAAAACATATGTGGGATTTTAATTGTTTATTTACGTTGCGCTTTGGTTACCAGGACGGTTTGGAGAAGTTTCTTCAGGGCACTGGAGGGCTTCAGAATAGGGAGCTGCTTATGGTGCATTACCTTCAGCAGGCCAACTATATCCCCGCCCTGCAGCTCAACCACACCCTCAAAATGAATCTGGTGGTAGGTTTGGCAACTAATAGAGCTGAATAATACTTTTATTTTGTTATTTAAAAAATGACAATGAACTTGAAACCTTTTATCTAGAATGAGAGAGACCCAAAACTTAAAGAACAGTCCAACACAAGGAATGCCATACTTGATCAGTATGGTAAAGTCCTGCCCAGAGTTCAAAGGAAGTTGGCAATGGAAAGAGCCAAACCCTACCAACACTTACACACAATCCACAAAGAAGGTAGGTGCACAGAACAGATTTTATCTTTGTTTCATGTATAAAGGCAAAAATCAAATAAAACTAGTCCCATGCTGTTGTACCCGACAGCAAAGTGGATATCTGCGAAACCATGTATCTGTGTCAAATGCTATAACACCAACGGCCTTCTTAATCAGTGATTGTATGATTTCATATTGAGAAATTCTATATTTGACCTTGAATTTGCATATGTCCATAAAATAAACACTAGCCGGGTCACTGTGCCAAAATTCATGAGATTAATGGCTCTAATAAAATGCTCCATATCATTAATTTGTCAATTAATTAATTAATTAATTAATTAATTATGATTGATCGTAGAAGTACTAGGGTCTACATATTTTAGCGTATTCATGATATGTAACTATCCAGAAAATTTGAAGAAGATGGAGCAAAAACGTTTTTAGTTATTGCATTCATAAGTTTAAGCTTTAATTAAATAATAGCTTAATTAATATTCATTGTAGAAGTACCAAAATCAATCCAGTTTGGCATCTTTATTATTATATCTAAGTGGGTGTTTCGCCGATATAATTACAATTACATATGTGTTTTTCCATAGTCTCTCGGCCACAGCCACTTTCAACTATCACAAAACGTTCTACCAGTGAGAAGGTGATATCAAGAGCCGGTTTCATCAATAATGTGCTCACCAAGATTGAGGAGGTTTGGATTGGCAAAGTCTCTCCCCAGTCCTCTTCATTGAAGAGGTGATTTAAAGGCATGTGGTGTAGTATTTGTTTGACGAAAGACAGTGTTACATATTTACATATTCTACAGTCCTAAAGCATCACAGATGAGAAACCCCAGTCCAAAGGCTTCTTCCACTGCTCCTCTTGAACCTTTCCTGGGAACTCCTATCACCATGTCCTCGAAACGAAAGTCAAGGTATTGACATTTTTTACTGTAGTTGGGATTCTCATTTATTATTTACATGAACTTTTATGGATGAAAGTGTATTTGTCTTATATTTCCACGTTACTTTGTTGTATCAGGTTAATGCAGCTGGTAGCACAGCCTTCGTGTCAGGTGCCTCAGCCTCTCCTCAGCCCTCCGAGAGCTCCCAGCTCCTGGGTTTCACCAAAGAGCATTAGCAAAGCTTCAGAGCTTAGTTTACTTCAAACCCCACAGGTCGTCAAGGTAACATTACGTTATTAATTATAAGTCACAATTATGGCAAATGTTGTTTACTTTATAATAATATAATATACTTTCGGACTCGTTTTGTTTACAGAGAGCTCGGGCTCTGGCTGCTTCAGGTCCTGTGTTTGCGACCTTCACTCCTCAGTCTATTCTCCGCAGCAGTCTAAGGCCTACCCCTGTGGCCACTCCCTCTGCCTCCCCCGGACGCTCCATCACACCACCACTCCGAAAAGAGAACCGCATCACTTTTATAGAGGAGGCGGAGTCTCCTGAGATAGAGAAGAGCATTCGTTGGACCAATGGGGTAGGAAGTACAAAACAAAAACACAAAACTCTTTCTGGGAGAAATTAACGTTTAACGTATTGTAAATGTGTTTAGGTGGCAGCTGACAATGAAATCAGTCTCTTAAGAAGAGGAGCATTGCTTTCTAAGGCCACACGTAAGTCTTGGTCTTCACAGGCTGATGAAGAGGAAGATGATGTGAACGAAGAAGAGCCACCGTCAGATGTGAAGTTACCTCCTGAAGGTAGAATACCTTCCTCACAATTAAGATTCACAAATTCACCCTCAGTACATGAAGACACCGAGGAAGAAACCAAACAATTAGGAACACAGCTCGTCCTAAGTTTTGAAACATCTGTCCAATCAACAAACACCACCTTAGAGTTTTATGATGCACCTCTCCCTGAAGACCCCAAGGCGAGTGGTCCAGCAGAGGACAACGATGAAGACGGTAACAGTGGTGTAAAAAGAATCAGTACGCCTACAGAAGAGCAAGGACTGACCCCACAATCAGTGTTAGTATCAGAGCAACCAGTAGACGAGGGGAAAGAGGAGCCAGAGGAGCCCGAAGAGCAGGAGCAGCCTATAGAAAAAGAGCCCGAGGAGAGTTGTATAGTTGAGGACAGAGATGAAGACAGTGAAAGTGGTGTAATAAGAATCACTGCGACCACAGATGAGGAAGAAGTGACCCCACAATCTGTGTTAATATCAGAGCAACCAGGAGACGAGGGGCATGAGGAGGAGCCCAAAGAGCAGGAGCAGCTGGTAGAGAAAGAGCTTGAAGAGAACATGGATCAAGAGGTGTCCGAGGAGGAGTCTGAAGAGGAGAACAAAGATCAAGGGCCAGAGCAGGAAGAAGTCAAGGAGGCGCTGGAAGAGGAACTACCTGAGGAGCCAATAGAGCCTGATCAGGAGGCCCCAGAGGATCATGTACATTTTGAGAATATACCAGAGTCTTCTTCGACACAAGAGGAAACAACTGAAGGTGTGGAGCATGTTCAGCTTGAGGGAGTGGATGAGGATACTGTTAAATTAAGCCCTGAGCTAGAACTTGCTGTAGCACCGTCTGGAGAAAAAACGTCCAATGATGGGGTTATTATTATTGGGTTAGAGCCATCAGATTCACTTCAAACAACTCACTCTGAAGATGTGTGTGAGGTGCCCATTCTGCAGAATGAACAGTCCAACATCACTGACTCCACAAAGGAGACTGAAGCTTTGAAACCATCAGAAGACACTGAGGCCACAAATGAACCAGAACCAGATCTGGAGCAATCAGCAGGTTCTTCTAAGTTTATTCTGTTATTTTACTGTTGTATGAACAAATTATTTCTAAAAACAATGTACATGTTTTATTTATTAGATTTAACAGAGTTTGTCCAGAGGCACCTCTTTGGCAGTGATCTGTCACCTCCTCTGACGCGTTCAGGAATACACTCGACATCCATCAGGTATTATATACTCGAAACCAAACTTTTGAAAATGCTTTATCTGACCCTGTTCTATGATGTAAAGTAGGTAAACTGTCATAATTGTTATTTTACTTTAGTCCCTCCCCTGGCCTCTACACCAACATCAAACCAGTGTTGGTGGGTTACCGCTTCGACCTATAGTAGTCGAGTTTTATTTTAGTCCCTACCCTGTGCTCTACGGACTACAGATGACCTACTTTATGTCATAGAACAGTATAAGATCAAGTCAATTTGATGTTTACAGTCTATACCTTTAACATATGCTTATTGTTTAGCTTTTCAGTATTATTTATTGAATTCTTTGATCTAAGTGATAAAAGTGGCTCTAGCATTTTTTGATCTTTATTGACTGTATTTCAGCGAGTCTGTGGATCAAGATGAAGAGGAGGAAGAAACAGCAGCAAGCACAGCTCCAACAACTGCCTCCCAGAAATCTGCTGCTTCTGTAACTTCCTCTGAGCCCACTGGCACAGACTCTCACTGTGAGCAAGACTTAATTTATACAAAGGCTGTAACTTTTATGTCTCTTTTGCATAAATTTACACATTGAATTTGTGTTCTTTTTATAGCTGTTGTCAGTGTCAATGACAGCGAGGAGCTTTCCAGTCCCGCTTCAGAAGAGGACGAGGAAGATGATGGTGAGGAATCAGATGAAGGAGAGGAAGAGGAAGACTCAGGAAGTGAGGTGGAGATCATTGAAGAGATCCAAGGCAGACCCCCACCTCTGCAGCCAACAGACTTCTTACCAAATCTGTCAGAGCAGGAAGCTGATACCTTTTCCACTGAGATGAGGGTAAACAAGATTTGTTTTACAGCCAAATACACACTGCTTTTACATAACCTTTTTTTTATGTGTGCACCATTCAATGTTTAGATGTAGCCAAATGCTTTCACTTTCAAGAGACTTTTTTGAAGCGGGTTATAGGCTCTATTAGTGTATCAACATTCTCCCTAAATCAAATAAGGCATTTTTATGAAAAGTCCTATTTCTATGGCTTTTTTAAGAATTTCTTTCATTATTGAAATCCACACTAATAACAATATACTTTAATGGAATCAAACCTAAACAAGATGGCCTCTTTTTTTGCATGATAAATTATATAGAATTTCTGTATTTTTCTCTCACAGACGGTTGAAGCAGCAGCAGTGGGAGAGGTTCTCATGGTTAGACTGGGGACTGATGAAGAAGTGCTTGATCAAGATGAGGTAGAAGAGCAACCAGAGTCTTATTTTGAGCTTAAACCATCCACTACTCTTTTGGTTCCCCTGGAGCTTGTGGAGGGACAGGATGCCCTTGTCAATGATGCCGAAAATATTCCCAATGACATTTATCCAGCTTCTGTGCCAAACGACCTGAAGACAGACAGCCGGAGCAGCTTCTCACTCACTCTTGATTTGGATGAAGATCTGGAGAAAGATGGTCTTTTTGCTCCTGGCAACTTGGAGTCTGAAAATAAAGAGTTGACTGATGCTGAACTAGAGGCGATTAATGACATCAATGTTGTGGATAAAAATGACAATGATTTTTCAAACACTTTAGTCCTAGAGGAAGATGGCGTGACAGAGGAATGCCCTGACATGGATGTGCCGATGGAGTCACACGAAGCTCAGCTGCAGGATGAGGCAGCAATAGAAAACATATTGGAAACTCAAATAACTCAAGAAGATGTTGAACCCGACCAAAGTAAACAAGATGTGGGAGAGGAGGCTGAAATTCAGATTGAAGAGCAAAAATCTCAAACACCAGAACTAATAGAGATACTCCCAGAGGTTTGTGGGGAAAAAGAAAATGAACATACAGCAACTGAAGATGCTTTGGATGAAGAGGACATAACAGAACCTGAAAAACCACAAGAGCCTGCGGAGAATCAAAAAGAGTTTGTTGAGACTGTAAAAGAAGACACCCTAATATCCACCAATGAAGAAATACAGACTGCTCACTCACAAAAGGAAGAGCCAGTCCCTGCTGAGGCTCCCAAAGACAAAGAAGAAGAAACGGTCTCAGTTGATGCTCCAAAAGACAAAGAAGAAGAAACAGTCTCAGTTGATGCTCCAAAAGACAAAGAAGAAGAAACGGCCTCAGTTGATGCTCCAAAAGACAAAGAAGAAGAAACGGCCTCAGTTGATGCTCCAAAAGACAAAGAAGAAGAAACGGTCTCAGTTGTTGCTCCAAAAGACAAAGAAGAAGAAACGGCCTCAGTTGATGCTCCAAAAGAAGATGAGGTGGACAAAGGGAAAGAGACAAAAAGGAGAAGAGGAAAACCAAGGAGAGATGAAACAGTTGTGAAACTTGAGCAGCAGCAGGTTGATGGTGCACCAGAGGAATCATTTTTGTTGGAGACTCCAGGCAGAAAAAACAAAGCTCCCCATACACCAACTAGGAGAACCACCAGAGCCAGCAAATTTGTGACCTTTATCTCCCCTTTACCAGAAGAGCCACCTGACACTGAAGATGAGAAGAAAGAGCCTGAGGAGGAAACAACCACTGCGGCCGCCTCATCTCCTAGTCGCTCAACCAAAAGAAGCAAACAAGTGAAAGAAAATGTTGTCGTCAGCACGCCCCGAAGAGCCACGCGCAGCAGCAAGCAAGAGGAAGAGAAGGTGGACATAGAGAGTGATAACATTGTTTCAAGCACAACCAAGACACCATCTCCAGGCAGAAAACGAGCTACAAGAACTAGGCAACAGAGCAGCAGTGAGGTGGATCAAGCCAGTGCAGAGACAGAGGTACAACCAGAAGAGGATGCGGTGTCTACAAAGATTTCCGGACGAACTAAAACCCCCACCAAAAGGAAGGCAACACAGTCAACTACCCCTCGGAGGGCAACTCGCAGGACAGTGAGTCTTAGGGAAGAGGTTCCAGAGCCTTTAGAAATGGTACAAGAAGAAGCAGAGGAGGAGCCAGTTAGAGCCACTTCCGCCAATTACAGCACCAGGAAAACTAAAGTTGAGGATGAAAAGAAGAAGAAACAACAGAGTCCCAGCCCGGGCAGAAGTACTCGACAATCCAGCCGCCTAACACTCAGTGTTTATCCAGTGGTAAGGGTCTTTTCATCAACTATATGTCGGGCTGGGTTCTGTTCCAAAAACTTTCGATACCAATCCTTAAACAATACCTGGTTTTCAATACCGTTACCTGAAAAATACTTTTCTCAATACCTATGTTGTTTTAATTTATCCTTATAACCCTAAGACAGAAAAATAATTACAACCTGTCATTTTTTTGTGGTATTTATTAGACTCATTATTATGCAAAGTGACCAAATGGGACCTTAAATGTATTATTGAAGACTATTCTTTAATAATTATTGGGCCAGGTATTGAAACATGGTATTGAAAAATTTAATTTTTTCAATTATGGTAGTATTGTAATAGTAATAGTAATTTTGTTATCCGGTACCCAGCCCTAACTACATGTTAGTTTCTCATCCACAGTGTTTTGGTCTGTTTTGTCATATCATCTTTTAGTTTTGTATGTCAACATCTTCGTTTTATGACAATTTTGCATTTAGGTGAAACTGGTGCCTGTTTCACTTTCTCAGAGTGTAAAGAAAACTGAAGCAGAGAATAACCAGGACCACCCTGAACCTGAGCCTGCTATTGATGCAGACAGCGCTCTTCGCAGGACTAGAAAGAAACTGTGGGACTACCCTGAGGAGGAATTGCCTATACTGGACCCTCCTTTAGAAGTGGACTCGGAGACCCCTGTAGCAGATGCACTGATCAAGAGGCTGCAGGATGAGGAAGAGAAGCAGGAGGGTAAGTGTCTACAAGATAAGAATCAATATATCTGCTTTTGAAATTATTTATTTGTAAGTTTAAACTGCTTGAAAATTAAAATTTAAGACTAAACAAGGCTACTATAGCGGTAGGATAGGGTTATCTAGGAAATTTTGACTAAAATTTGACATTTAAATAGATTTATTGACAACATTCAACTTTAAGGCTCTAATAGGAACACTTATTTTAAAAGCAATGCAGCAAGATCATGGTGTTAATGGTATATTTGTGCGATACAGATGTAGAGATATTGTGATAACTTTTTTTATTTATATAATTTTGCAGTATACTGTATACATTATGCCGCACTAGTGTTGACAAGGATTCGCATTTACATTGCAACTATCGACTAAGGTCAATGTTATTTTTTTATTTGAATTAGTAGTTAAGAAGTCGCCTTCAAGAGCCAAGAAGCAACGCACAAAGTCTGCAGTGGATCCTGAACCTGCCCCAGCGACTAGTTTAGTCTTTGATCCTGATAATGATGAGGTGATTCAAGGAGAGAGCTCATTCATCTACTCCCCTTCACGAAGAAGAACCAGAGGTGTGGATGCAATAGATCAGTTAACACTATGTATTATGTATACTGTATTAACTGATAGGTGTAGTCTTTACACTATGATGTAAAGTAGGTAATCTGTAATTATTATTTCACTTTAGTTCCTCTCCTGGCCTCTACAGAAACATCAAATCATTCCACTGTTACCACTTTGACCAATAGTGGTCAAGTTTAAATTTAGTCTCTCCCCTCCCCTCTACACAGACTACAGACAACCTACTTTACATCATAGAATAGGATCAGGTGGTCAATTTTTGACTTTTTAAATATACATGTTTTTTCTTATTTTATGAAACTTATAGACTTTTAAGTGTGATGTACTAACTGTAATGTGCTTGTGTTAGCCAAAAAAGCGGAGTCACCCAGTCAGAGTGATCGGACTGTCCCTGTCACAAGAAGCAGAAGGAAAGTGTCCACTGTGGATACACTGCCTCCACCAGTAAGTCATTAGTTATTATACAGTGAAGTGAGAACCAGACAAACAAACTAATGTTGTATTTCTCAGAAGGACATGTCAGATGATGATCAGGTAGAGGAAAAAGTGTCTAATTCCAAAAAAACTAGCAAACGAACAATAACAAGGTAAGAAGTGTAAATATTCAGTAATATTTCAATTCCTGGGTTTTGCTGTCATACCGTTTATTTGAAGTGATATTTCTGTAACATTAAGATCTAAAGCAGTTCTGGAAGCTCCCTTGATAGCAGAAGTGGAGCTACTGTCTCCGCTGCCCAGTCCAGCTGATTCTTTCCCTCGAGCTCAGAAAGGGACTAAAGCAGAGGCGCCAACATCAACCATGAACCTTCGACGCAAACGTATTATGGACACAGTTTTATCCAAACCTGTCACACGGAGGAAGAAACTATAGGGAGGATCACATGTTTTATCCTATAAATCTCGGGGCGCCACCTGGAGTAGATGCTTGGTCAGGCACTGTCACCAATAAATATGTTGAACTCTTAATTATTTTTTCACAGGCCATTCAGTGCTGGAATCAGTGCAGGATATTTGTATATAGACATTGCTTTGCTTATTCCTAAAATAATGCTATTCCAGCATGAGAATATTTTTGGGACAGTTTACTTTGTGTAAAAGATGACTTTATTTTGGAGTTTACGTGTCCCCACTCCTACAAACTTGATTTTACTAGATTAGTGTACAGTAGCCATTTTGTGTTAGACCATATGCAATTGATGTAATCAGATTCTCTGGGCTCAAAATTGCAAAAGGGAAATACAAAATACAGTATGTTGTAACGTAATAGAAACCAGAGAGACTACGTTAAATTGCCTCTTATGGAGAGGTTTTATTCACATTCACAAATTTTATCTGCTTTGTTTGTTTTTATCATAAATTGAGGGCTGTTTTTCTATTTTTGGAGAAAAAGCAACCAACCCAATGGGAAAACATTTCCTACAAGTAAAATGTATATAGTTTTTTGCTACGTTCCAAATAAAGTTAATAAATAAATCGTTAAACAATTATGTTTGTTCGGAAGTTTTAAGTGCATTGATTGATTGATTGGACAACATATGCCATAGTCTTAATTCTCTGTAAAACACAGACTTGTACACTACTAATTGGACTGAACTGTATGCTCTTAAATGTGAATGGATTATTGCACATCCATGTTTGACCTGGGACATGCTTATATAGGCTTGGCAAACATTACGCACAGGCTATTTTCTGATGAATGTATGTAAAACTTATTTTTGATGACTGCTCTTTGATAAACATAGGAAAGCTCAAAAGCTCTTGTGTGAAATTATTTGTCTCTTCAGTTAGTTTGATTTTATGGTCTAAAAAACAAGCCCTTGTGGCAGGTTCAGCTCAGTGTTTTCACTGTTGTTCCTTTTCCATAATTCATTGTGGTCCATTAAGTGAAACTGAACCCTGCTCTCACTTTCAGGGCTCGACCTAACCCTAAAAAAGAAGAATGATCAAATAATGATCTTTTAACATGGTGGTTTAAATGAATACCCAATACTTTAAAATGTATGCCAGTCTTACTTGTATTTAAGTATCTTTTTTCACAGTTAAAATGTTTGTGTTTGTGTTCTGGTGTGTAAATGAAAGCATTAGTGATAGTGTATAATTGTCTTTCTCTGCTGTAACAGAGGCCTGGTTGTGTGTGTGTAACTGGACACTAGTGTCCTGTGCCCAGTGGAGTGTGTGCATGCTGATAAGTCTGTCTACTGTCTACACTGCTCCTGTGGTGGCTGTACTATGAGGGCGAAACACTCAGACATGCACAGCAAGGACTGTGTGAGAGTGGCTGTCAGAGTCCGACCTTTCAACAAGGTTAGTATTAGCACGTCTCTACTCAGCATCTTACTGTCTGTGTTCGGCTTTCTGTCTCACTTATGCATTTTTTACAAGTGGAAGTAACTAGACATTTGTTTAAGTCCTTTTTCCTAAAGGAAATAGATTTTCTGAGTACAATTAACTTTATTTTAACTTGACTAACTGAATTGCTACAATCAGTTCTTTTGAACTACTGGTATTTACACTGGCTGAATAGGCTATTATTGGGCCTAGGCAAGGCAGGCAGGGCAAGTTTATTTGTATAGCACAATTCATACACAAGGCAATTCAAGGTGCTTTACAGAAGAAAAAGACAAGTTAAAGAACATAATACAATTAAAAACACAACAATCAGTACCTTTAAGAT
>JAVQKG010210075.1:0-11538 GCA_036025885.1 Hypseleotris bucephala
ATTGTAGGACACTAATATCACTTGAACTTTATAGGCTCCTTACTTAATACAATAAATAATCTGTTTACAGCAAAAAAAAAAAGAAAAAAGAAAAATGATTATTGCGATTGTAAATTGTCCCATCCCAACTTGGACTGATGCAGTTCTGTGATGTAAAGTAGGTAATCAGTCATAATTGTTCATTTATTTTAGTCCCTTTCTTGGCCTTTACAACAATGTCAAATAAGAGTTTAGGATACCACTATCACCAATAGTAGTCGAGTTTTTACGTTACTGCCTCCCTGGCATCTAAAAACAAATTACTATTTTTATTTTAATTACTATTTATCAAGAGTCAAGTAGTCTATTTTAAACATTGTCTACTCTTTATTTAGATTTTAATTGGAAACTTACAGACTACACCTTTAATGGTTCAATTCTCTCCCACCCGGTTCATACTGTCACTGTGTCCTTGGGCAAGACGGTTCACCCACTTTGCCTTAGTGTATACTTTGATTGTGTTTTGGTGATTGGTGGGGGTTGGAGAGTCTGTTGGCTGCCACATTTCTATCAGTCTGCCCCAGGCCGGGTAGCTTACAACCACCAATGTGTAACTTGTAAAGCCTTTAGAGAGGACCTCAGTGTCATAAATGGGTGGTTCTCAAACAAATCCTTGGTGGTCTAAATATTTAGGGTTTATGTTTTGATTGTGTTTTTTATTGTCCTTTTGATAATATTTTTGAACATACAAAAAAATAAAAATAAAATAAAAAATATTCGCAATCCACCTTTTGGTTGTAACCTTTTGTTTTGTAACCACTGCCTTATAAACAGCACAACACAAATATAATTCCTTAATATTTATGGAGGAAACAATTACTCATTTATTTTGCTTGGTAGATCATCCAGTGGTACCTAGAGGCATTACCAGATAAAGGCAACTTGAAAAGCACTAACATTCAGATGTACTTTTTCCATCATGATTGAAAAACTAGCTTTATTCCCAAGAGATATTTCGAATCCCTCAATTTGTCTTTTCACTGTGGCGTTGAACAATGGCATCCCAATATCATTCCGCTCTGATGACATAAATCCTCTTTAGGTAAGACCAAGTCTCTAAAACTCCTCTCTATTCATTTGTATAGCAGAGTCTACCCTTCCTGCTAGCACACACTCCCCTAACTTTGACCGGGGCTAGCTTACTGCACGTTTGCTGCTATATCTTCAGGGATTTGAAGCTATAGTGGGCCTCATTTATCATGCAGTGTACCAATGAATCTGTATTGAGAGCATTTAGATGCATAGGCAGTGGAAAACGCTTCAACAGCAAATTAGACACTGACTACCTGTTTTCAAACCCAAGCACATTTTTGTTGACTATATGTATTATTAATCAGCATTATTAAATGTTTAATGCATCATCAGGGAGAAAGTAAGGGTGTCCCGGCGCAATTTGGGTCCATTTCGCCATGCAGTGTAATGAAAATGCTTCCCGTAGCTCACATTGGGCGTAGCTGGCAGTGCTCCAACTCCTCCCCACCTCATACGCTCATTTCGCTAGCTAATAGAAACGACTCTTGTCACAGTCTTCATAGGAGGTTAGCTGCATTTTGATTTTTTTCTCTGTGCCCGTGCGCTTGGGTTTTGTGTTGCAAGGTAATTGAGTCTTTAAGTATCAAGAGTAAAATCGATGTGTAAACCAGCAGGGCGCTACGTTGTCCGTTAGCGAGAGGAGTCAGTAGGATGCAACCACTCTGGGAAACTGATGCTTTCCAAATAAAGATTCCTTGTACTTAAATATAGCTAAACCTCTCATTGTTACCCGCAGATCTGAAATATTGGGAGAAAAATAGCACACACTAAAGATACGTTTGTGGATTTCCCGCCAACAAGCATTGATTCATTTCAGTAAAGCAATGCACTCTACGTATTAGAACGTATTGAGTGAGTAGATCTATTTTCCATTAATAAAAGGCTATTTTCTGCAAGTGCTCATTTCCAAGAACTCAGACCTAAAATGTTATTTCAAGCATCATTGATTATCATTATTTGTAAGTTTGTTGCAGCTTAAATATTTAAGCTATGATGTAGTGTTTGTTCTGGTATTTTTTTTAATATACAAAGCATTTCTGGGGAATTGTTTAACCTTATTAGCAGCAGCCCTTCTGTGCGTGCATCATTTTTGAATGTACAAAATTAGGTTTGCTAATTTGCATTCAACAGAGCAGAAAAAAGCAGAGACAAAAAGCCCCTATACTAAAATCCTAAATCTTTTAACTATTATTATCTATTTATTTAAAATATTGTGTAGCTTTGTTTACACAAGTCTGTCAAACTATCAACTTTTAATGTCACACCTGTCATTCTAAAACAAATTGCAAATATAATCTTTGATAAAAGTAAAACACTTTTAAAAGCACAATGTTGCAAAAACCATTATACCATTAATGTTACATATAAACATTTTACTTTAACCCCTTTGATCAACCGCTATTTGAAAACAAAATAGAAATCTAGCTGTAGGATCTTCAATGAAAGATCCTACACTTTAAAAGACACAATGTTGCAAAAGAAGATGCACCCCTAATTTAGACTTCAAAAACAAATCCCTCCACTTCTTTGTAGCTTTAAAAACAAAGTCCGAAAAAGACAGGTGCAAACAGTGTAAACATTTCATCACTTTAATGAAGCTGCCCAATTGAGTCCTTCAATGCTGCCAGCTACTGTTCCAAAACAAACACAAAGCAACATGGCCTGCTTGTTTTCCCAGGTACTAGCTACAGTATCCACTTTAAAAGACCTTTCAATCTAATTTATAGTTGAGGAAATAAGCCCCTCCATTCCACTTTCTTGTAGCCTTGAATGCAAGGCCCGTGGATGCTGGGGCTAAACTAATGACGGCTGTCCATTATACCAGAGCTGTGTGCCGTCACAGGCTTAATCATAACTTACTCCCTTCTTGTGAGCGTTTAAATTAAAGCAGCTTGGAGTGAGTGACAGATGTTGGGGAGAGCACTACCAGCCGAGAGAGGAGAGAGCTAAGTCCCACTGCTCATTGGCGGTGTACTGCGTGTTCTTTTGAAGCGCTGTTTGTCTAGGCTATTTATAACCACCATTTGTTTCTGCTTAGGCTTATGTATTCATTCATGTTGCCCACCTGTATCTTGTGGGAAGAGCGTCGGGATGGCCTGGCTCGGCTGGTGAACCGCACTTAAAAGACAAAACCACAGCCTGCATGAGAGATGATTACCTGCTTTGACTTTGACGCTTCACCGGGCTAACTATTGGTTACGGTGGCAGAAAGACCTTTGAAAAACTTTTCTATATACTTTTCATAAGTCTAAGATAATTCTGGACTGCTGCTCATTTGTTATACAGTATATGGGCAGCTTTATCTCCTTAGCAGAGTGTGGGGATATAAGGAACATTAAGTTTAGTTCCCATCTCTATTTTTCAGTTCATTTAAAAGAGCAGGTAATAAAATGTCTAAATATTATGCTAGCAGCCTCACTAAAGGTAAAAAATATATGAGGATTTTTTAAAAGTTTCCACCTGACCAAACACTGACTCAATGTAAGCATTTGTCTAATTAGGAGAGAGAATTGGTCTGCAGAGGAAGCCATTGTGATTTTGAATTGCATGTATGTAATAGCCTAACTACTTGTTACTACTACTACTATGTTGACATAAAACATTTTTTGCTCCTCCTTATTTTATTTATTATGACCTAGCCGTTTAGCCCAGAACTGCATACCATACAGCAGAAGTAGTTCCATAACTTTTCAGACTGGGACCTCCAAAATAATGGTAAAAATAGAACAGGCCATAACAGTTTTCATTTTTCAAGGGGACAACAAGACTGGCCCTGGTGTTAATTGAATGTGTCATCCTACATTTCACACAAACTTTTTTATTTGCAGCACTTCAAATGATTGCATGAAATTAAATGTAATGCTATCACGTGTGATTGTCTTTATCACAATCACATGCTACTTGGTTTTCAATTCTAACATGTTCATACTAGAAAGAAAATCAAGTTAATGGATAAAGATGAATAACAATAGGGCTGCAACTAAGAATTTTCTAATTGAATAATCTGTCAACTAGCTGCATTTTGACTCAATTTGAACTACCTGAGAACTTCTATCATATGTACAGATAAATAAGGTTTTTCATCATAAATGTGTAGATTTTTGTACAGTGTTGTCTACTCTGTGTGGGTGGTAAAACATTTTTTCTCTAAGTGTGTTTAGCGTCTGTATACTCCGTTTCAAAATTATACCATTAATAAATTAGTTGACAGTTATTTCTATATTGATTCTTCACAATTAATACGATTAGCTGTTTTATGACCTTAGACACAAGATACGCTATTTAATCTATTTCTCTTCCACTCAAATAGTCATAGACTGATTTGTTCCCTTAGTATTGTCAAATATGGCAACTATGATCAAAAACACTCCAACATCTTCCACTGGGCTGGCTTAAGCAGGGTTTGAATTTTTGACCCAGTTCCAACAAGTTTATGTCTCATTTTGAGCAAGATAATTTTAATAATTCAGTGTCTGGATGTTTGACTGAGTGTAATAAGTTATGCCACATGTTCTGCACTGGGGTTGACTCTCCAGTGGATCGCGATGTGGTCCTTTGAAGATTCTCTTGTTTGCAGTTCTGTGTTTGTCTAGAAATAGCCATGTTAATTTAGCGCTGCGCCTCTAATGATTTAATGTTTTATATGGATGCGGAGCTGTTTATGCGTTGTTTGAAGAAGCGGCATCTTTGTCATATTTAAATAGGGAGATAATTATAGATATGAATTCATACATTCGGACTGTTTCGAGGCCACACACTTAGATTTGCAACATAAAGGAGCTTCACTTGCTGGCTACTTTTTTAAATTACAATTTTACCCAGGAACTGTGTTAACTTAACTTTTTTTATGTAAAAAATCTCAGAACAGAGTGGCTACTTAGTGTAGGCTTTTAATATATCTTAGATTTTGCTTAATTCAGCGTAGGCAAATTAAATTAATTATTTAGGTTTTAAATGTTTGTCAGTTCATTGATTATTGTAATCCAGCCACAGTGTCAGAAGCTAGTATATTCTTTGTGCTGGTCCCAGGCTTGGATAAATGACTAAGCTGCCACCAGGAAATGCGTCCGACACAAACCTATATTCCGAAACCAGAGGGTCACAGGTTCAAATCCTCACCTAAGTGCATATTGCAGTTGTGTCCTTGGGCAAGACACTTAACCTGCATTGCCTATGTATGAATGTGATTGTGTGATCGTGTTTAGTGGTGGTCGATGGCCTGTAGGCGCAGACTGACAGCCATGCTTAATAATGCATATAAATTATAAATTATTTTTATTATTAAATCAATATTCAAATCACTGCAGGCTAGGTAATCATTCATTTTGATAAAATGTGTTTTTGTTTGTTTTTGACATGAAAGTACTAGAAAGCTTGACACTGATGCCTTTAGAATAACTTCCCTAGGCTAAAGGGTCAGTGGCTTCAATGGGAGGTGCACAGTATAATAGGACACTTATGGTGAAGGATGACAGACCGCATGGTATTGTGGCTGATGATACACTGTCAGGGAAAAGGAAGCTGCCAACCAAGCTGTCAGAAAGTAAGGTTTCGCTCTATCGTTTCCTGCTAAAATGTTGACAACTCCAACAGGGCTGTCTCGACAAGGTATACAATTCCTATATAGGATTGTCATTTGTACTTTTGCGGGAAATCCTGGGCTAAAGAAAGAAACAAATTGTCAAAACAAGCAAAACTGTCAGAGAATAGTGCAAATAGCTAGGGACACACATGCTTTTTTTCCCCCTAGCGATGTGCAGAAGAAAGAATATATTCAATGTAATGGGAAATGTTAGTTCGCTTAGCTGCTAGAAAAGCCTCTCAACAGCCATTATGAAATTGAGATTATTGTGCAATTCTACAGCTATTTGGCAATTGACAGATAAGTGTTGGTAATCAGGCACAGTTTGAAAAGGTTTCTATTCTCAGCGCAGTGCTCAGATGAAGTCCTCACAGGGGTCCAGCATTAATGCAAGTGTAGCTTTTCATTAAGATCACACTGAATACAAATTAAATACAAGGGGGCTTATAAAAAATGTAGCGCTTCCCCTGCACCACCACCGCCACATGTGAAAAGAAAGAAGGCACAAGTCAACTATTAGCCTAAAGGTATGAATTAATAAAGATGTTAGCCATACTCGACTCTGCAAATAAAGTGTGGCTAATTAACATATAGCAATTTAAGGAGCATGTACTCTGACTAACAATGGGTGTTTAACAGTGGGGTTTGCTCTAGATTAAAATGAAAAATTGATAATAAAAGTTTGGTAATAGAGTAAATTTCTTATTATAATATAGGCTTGAAAATAAATACTTGAGGATTTTGCCATTTGAAAACTTGTGTCAGTTAAAAATATATTTAAAAAAAAAGCTTTGTGGCTGAGCTGTTAGCATTAATGTATTTTAGCAAGGAGGTTGTGGGTTTCCTCGTCAGGCCAACTGATTATCGATTTTGCATGTCCTTGCTGTGTTACTGTGGGTTTCTCCCGGGTAATTTGGCTTTCTTAGTTGATATAAATTCTTCTGAGTAAATAAATGTAAGAGCGAATGGTTGTCATTTTATGTCTCTGTGTCAGCCCTGTGAATAACTGGTATGGTCATATTTGCTGGCATATACAACAATTAAATTAAACTTTAGCATGCTTGCTAATGTTAGCTAGTCCATAGAAGGTAGTATATGCAAAACTGTGCGCTTCCCTTTCAAAATCTGTATGTAATGATAAAGAATCAACATTTGTCTGACAATTTTTACCTTTTTACCTTTACCCTATGTGAGAGTCTTAATAAATCCACAAACAGTCTGATTTTGGCGCGTGGTAATCAAGCAACTAAATGCACTATCTTTTTCTATTATTGTCCATAGCTAGTTGTATCTTGATAAAACTGAAATTCACAGTTAGTTTTAGCAGAATACTCCAATATGAAAGTTATATGAAACACCTAGTGAAAAACTTGAAAAAAGAATTCTTGGCAAACTTTCTTGAATCTGGCAGACCCAAAATCGCCCAAAGTTGGAGTATGCTTTTTTTTATGTTTCTGACAGTACAGCAACCCTATAGCAATCTTCATCTCTCAGTAGTAGGCTGTAGAAGCTGGCACTTGGACGAGGTTTTGGCCTGGGGCATATGCCGTCTCCTCTGCTCGGCGGACTGGACTTCTGTTGGTAATTGGGTCCTGGAGGGTGGCGAGGATTACACCTGGAAGTAGGATGAAAGACGCGTTGCTATAGGCGAAAAGACTGCATTGAGACAAATAGAAAAAGTGTAAAAAACCCATGCTGCGAGTTATACACAATTCGTATGATGTTCAAGCTGGGGGCCTGGTTCTTTTTTCTTCTTCTTTTCATCTTTTTTGTCCACTTCCAGGCTTCCTTTGTGTCCGGCTGATGCAGAAAATCTCTCCTTTGTGCTAGTTTGCCATTTAGCCGTCTCGTATTAAAGCAAATGGCCACAAATGCAAAGCCATCATTCGTAACTGGGAATGGGACTGTAGAACTGGTTTTACAGGATAGCAAGTATTCTGATAGCAAGTTAAGTTGAAAGTATTGTTACATATGTGCATATGTCAACATACATATTATGTTGACCTTTCCCAATTTTGGAAAACCTTTCTAAAGGTTTTTGTATGGCATAATATAAATTTCACTCTTTTCGCATCTGGTGTGAACGCAGCATGACACTGGTCTCCTGCTAAGTAGAGTACAAATATGTACACTACAAAGGACTAGGAGAGAGGAGACCTCCACCAAGGCAGATCAAACAAAGTAGGAAAAGTCACTTGGCAACGTTTCATAAGTTATATCCCATGTGCACAGCATACCATCCATCCATCCATTTTCTTCCGCTTATCCGGGGCCGGGTCGCAGAGGCAGCAGTCTAAGCAGGGACGCCCAGTCTTCCCTCTCCCCAGACACTTCCTCCAGCTCTTCCGGGGGAACCCCGAGGCGTTCCCAGGCCAGCCGAGAGACATGGTCCCTCCAGCGTGTCCGTGGTCTTCCCCGGGGCCTCCTCCCAGTGGGACATGCCTGAAACACCTCCCGAGGGAGGCGTCCAGGTGGCATCCGAAACAGATGCCCGAGCCACCTCAGCATGGACATTTCAGTGACAATGTTCTTTTTACTACAAGTCTTTTACTGATGGATTTTTAATTATGTGTGTGGCTGTCAATATACTCACTCTGCATGTGCTGAGCCATCACCCAGTTGTGCAGTAGTCTGTAGTTGTCCACAGATCCCTTCACGGTCTCCACCAGAAGGTCGTAGGCTGCTGCCCGGGCCGAGTGGGACTTACATTTGGGCTGAGAGCGGTCAGAGAGGCTGGGCAGGAGGAAGAGCAGGTTATACACGTCCCGTAGGAACTCCTGACCCTCTCGAGAGAACTTAAACGGAGGCTTGTGCTTGAGGACGCTGGTGGACAACCGCAGTAATCCGGTCAATCCATCGTCTTCTATAGCCCCATCCTGCTGGTCCAAGATCTCACGACTGCAAGAGATGACACAGAAATAAGTTGAGTCGGTTTATGTGGGTTAAATCAAGGTCAACAATGCCATTAAATGTTTTGGGGATAGATTCACACTATTGAACAAATAAACATTTCCATAATTTGGTCCTAGTTTGGCCTTGTTTTAGTCCTTGTTCAGTCTTTTGATTTGATTTTCAAGAAATTTTAACTAGTAAATAAAAACAATTTCTGCTTTAATGTACTTAGATAAAAAATATTTTATGCAGTCCTAGCATATAAACTGGACAGTACAGTGTACAGTTATATAATAATGTTCCTCTGTCAAAAACCTGGAGTTGTGTTTTGCCTCATTCACACATATATTATTAGTGTATTCTCTGGTGCCTTTGTGAATTCCAAACGCTGAGCTGAATCTCTGAGTAATCCAACAATATGCAGATAGTAACTTGGCTTATGCTTGTTTACTGAAATTGAAAATGTGATGTGATTGGTACACACCTCCTGATACAGTCGGCTAAGTGTCTGGCCAGAGCATCCAGGTCCAAGAGTGTGGTCTGCAGTGGAGCCATCGACAGAGAGAGCTTCTATGAGTAAAATACATTTTAGAACATAGGATTCAATAGCAAACAAGCTTTTATTTTTTATTTAATAAGTTTAAATTTTTATTGTTCATATAGGAAAATCAGTCATCTGAATTTGACCCACTGGACAACCTGTGAAGCAACAAACCTACCAAGTGCAGCAAAAGATTTGAGGTTTATTATTATCAAAAGCTAAGAATCTAAAGGAAATAAGTGACAGAAGTGATATAAGTTGACAGCTCGTGCTAAAATAAAACAATGCTGCCAACCAAACTCCTGTTTGCCCGTTCTCTCACCTGGCTGGCGTCCTTTACGTGAATGTTGTCTATGAGTTTACACAAGAGCCAGAAGTACTCCTTACATCCAGTCCTCAACAAAGGCTCTTCTTCATAGTCCTCCGCCTGAGAGTAAAATATACTGTTAGGAGTCATGGATACTTATAGATACAAAATGTTCACTTGCTCCAAATATATCCCACCTGAACATATAATCTGTCATTTTCACTTCGCCTTTCAGTGTTCATAATGTTTTATTTAGTTGTTCTTACCCTGAGTGGTTTGAGTGCCTGTGCGTCTGAGAGGAACTTGAGCAGAGTGGAGGCAGCGAGCAGCAGAAAGGACCTGTTGATGGACTCTCCTCCCTCTAACCCACAGAGAGACAGCTTATACAGGCCGTTACAGGCTTCATGTCGCACCGCCGGCTGAAAACAAACAACCGTACAAGTGTAAATTAAACTTCAATATATGTTTTGGGCCCTTTATTGGACTGGACAGTGTAGAGGTAACTTATTGTTATTACTTGCAAGGGACATTTGCCAAACAGTTCTGAGCCAGATTCTAACCCACAACCCTGTAGTGAGTTGTGCTGCTTAATTTATGAACAAAAAGTTTACATAAACATGTCAAAATACTAATACATTACAAAAAGACATTTTGACATTTTTTTTATCCCAGAGTTGAAGTTAAGAACTGGTTTACACTTTGTTTTTTGGTCTAGACCAGATTGATTTGGTCTAATAGACACAATCAACAGTACAACAGGTTATAAACTAATTGAAACCAATGACACAGGCCTATATAGCACACATTATGTAAATTAATAGTCACCTCAGGGATGAGCAGTGTGAGTTTCTTGAGCCAGTCGTGGAGGTCTTCACTATCGGCCAAACTGGACTTCACTGAAGAGGAACAATGTGCCCAGCTCACCAGCAGCCACATGGAGTAGTGCGTCACTGCACAACCACAAGACAGAAAAGGATTTCAATTATGAAAATTAAAACAACGGCTCCTCAACAACTTACAGAAAATAGAAATATAGAATTAGTGTTGCTTATAGTTTTTGATTTTGAAATAGACAAAACATTTCCTTCACCTTCATGTCTAGAGCGATGGTCAGACTGGGCCTTTAGAACTCTGAAGATACGATGGAATAAAGAATAGGTTAATTTGAATGTAAATCTAAAATTAAAAGTTAAGGGTAAATTTGTAACATGTCGTGTGTCTCACCTGTGAGCGAGGTTATCGTACGTGTAGGCCACATTTATCAACCTCTGGATCAGAGAGGTGCCCTGGACCAGGCTCAGAAACACCTGTGGATTAGGAATACTAGATTAACGTAAAGAAAAGTTTAGTCTGCTAAGCTTATTTGAACAGGTATGGCTTAAAGTTCTTTCAAATGTTTTTGTATGTTCCCTTTAGAGGTGTCTACAGTAAATCATCTGCCTACATATCACCCAATCCTCTATATCCTCTCGTCTATCCAACTAACTTCATGTCCTCTTTCATTACCTCCATCAATCACAAAGTGTCACTTCGAACAAGTGAATTTCTCCCCCCCCCAAAATTAAAATTTATTGATGTGCTTGTTTAACTCAGGAATAGAAATGCAAGTCTTCTGTATAGTGATAAAATGTAATGAATGAAATGTAATGTAATGAATGTCAACTAAAAAAATCAAATCTCCCTTTTTTTTGTACTTATTTGTAGTATTCTTCCAAAAGCCTGTCTCTTTGTACCTCAGTGAGTCGTGGTATGTGCAGCCCTTTGCCGTGCTCCACTGTGGACTTCCTGGACTTCCCCGGCCACGCCCTTTTCCTCTGGCTCTCGTTTAGCCCGGACCAAGAGAAGACATCGTGATACGCCAAATCCAGGTCTGCTGGGTCCACGGCAAACTGACAAATGAGCTTCAGCAGGCATGCCAGGCAGTCCAGCAACCACTAAAACACAAACAGGAAGGAAACATCAGGGTATATCAGCAACTATGGGCAAAAGGCGGGGTACAGGGCTGAAACCAGGTGCAAGGCTAAAACCAAGACTATATTAGGTCAAAACTAGGTTGAAACCATAATGCATGTCTATTATGAAGGTTAATTTGTTTCTTTATTACCAAAGCTTATTTTAGACAATGAATTTATGTAACTGAATTTT
>JAVQKG010210095.1:0-12901 GCA_036025885.1 Hypseleotris bucephala
TGACATAACACTTAGTAAGAGTGGGGCTACATTATATAGGGGCACAAGTATGGATGCTTATCAGGATACCAGGCAAATTGCCTCAGATTAGTAATTTGAACAAAATCCAATGGCCAATAACAATAATTGGATAGCTGGGACAATTCTATCTCATCTTTAGACATTGCACAGTGTTGTCATATCTGACCCTTCCATCCACTGACAGAAGACATCTCCTGCTGTGAAGTGTCTACATCATTGTGACATGATTTAGGAGCTGGAGGCGCTAACCAACACGTCCGCTTCAGGGTCACTGTGTCACTCCAATATTAGAGCAAGGGGGACCAAGGTTCAGCTGCATTGGTATAGTCACCTCCTCCTCCTCCTCCACCTATATCCACTGCCTATCTATCCCTAGGGTTAAGGGCCATATATCCTGCCCGAGGTCTCCATTAATAATAAGAGCTGGACCAATCTGGAAGCACCATATGATCATAAAGCTCCTGTCAGTGGAGAGATAACATGGCACTATGGTTTCCTTACACCTCTCCTTATTTACTGTGATTTATATGGCAAAACCTAATCTAGTGTTTCTCTATCTTAAGCCAATAAATGTGAGTATAAGCCTTTATATGTCCATTAAAAAGAGGAACTATAAGCATAGTATAGGGTTGCTCAAGACAATGAATATGGTATGGTTATTACGATATTGAAAAAAGCATTTACCATATCGTGAGAAAACAAATATCTCCATAATGTTATGGTTTTCAATGTCAAAGAAATTTACACTGTCAAAATAAGGGTCAGCTTTTGGAATTCTGTATGTTATGACTAAAAAATACATTAAACAATGATTGTGATTTTCTTAATCTGCCCTAATAAGTCCTAAACTATATTGTAGTCCTGGTTTAAATCTGGTTACGACCTGCATTAGCCATGTTTTAGCTCTGGTATACACAGATAGCTTATATCATAAAATGACTGCAATATTCAACATATGTATAATAAATTGCATGTTAATAATATCATGTAGCCCTAATGCACTATACCACTATTGGCACGCCCTTTCTACTCAACAATACACAGCCCCTAGTGACTTATTGGTGTTTTATTATATCTGATCTCATAGGTGCTTACAATTGCCAAAATTTGACCCAGGCACTTAACTCTAAATAGGATTACTTACTGGCTGCACACAATGACTCACATACTGAATGCTATTATATTATTGTGATTGGGAATACAGGGGGCATGACATCACCACTACAGGCAAGGCGCTGTCACCCACTTTACAGATTTGGGCGTGGATAATACAAGCCATAGGAGGAGTAGAAAGCTATTGGCATCATCACCCGACCGCAAATGTAGCATCATGATTTGAATTATTGATATTTGTCTGATCGCCACCCTTGAAAAATGCTTGGCTGTCATTTTCAGACTGCTAGCAGAACCAGTTTACATGCATCATAAGACAGGGGAGTGAAGTGCTTTATGGTGTCATATCAGATGTATTGAGCTGTAACAGACAGTGTGGAGTAGTTACGGTGAATTTAATAGTGCCAGTACTTTTAAAATTGCTCTACAAATTTGTTAAATGGGCCCTATTATGTTAGATTGACATTTCTGATCTTACAACCAGTTAGAATGTAATTTCCTCATCAACAATATACCTGGAGTATTGTTTATTTTTCATTCATTCACTCATGTTGGACTCAATACTGTGTGCTTAGACAGTGACTTTCCAAGGAGCTGAAAACGCTTTCTACAAAAATCAGTGAGGAAATACCCAACTTGTAATTTTTCCATTGTCAGCAAATATAGTCCTAATATACTTTCTATAATTTTCATAGGCTGTGCCAGTGAAGTGGGTGTGGCTAGCGGGAGAAAAGAGGGCCTTAAAGCAATGTATCTAATCAGAGCTTCTAAGCAGCGATTGGGGAATAGCTTCCAAGAAAAAAGTACTGAAATACTAATCTGCAAGTCAACTAAATTAATTCAGAAAGCTTGAAAAGGACATAAAATGGCCACTTAAATGGCGTCAACACATTAAAAAACAAATCTACAAATTCGTTTAGTATTGTTTCTTCCCAGAGCTTGGATCTGCTGTGGCCGGTAATTGAACTCTGGTCATGTAGCTTATTTCTGCAGGCGCTGCATCACTTTTGTTTCTGTGCGGCACACATTTTCATTCATAAACACAAGTCTCCCAAAGGTGCTGCGCTGTGCGACAAGGTGCACCCATCTTTTTAAGTCAAGTCATTGTTTGAACTGTCGCCTTAATTCATTTGCAGTGAACCAACATATTTGCATTATGGGGTTAATGAAATGACTTCTTCCAATTAGCCTGCAGTGCCTAAGCCTTGAACATGCTCATTTCGGTTGCCATGGATACGGTACAGCTAAAATCAACAGCTAAAATACTCGACAAATTGTGTACATCGATAAAAACAAGTGTTGATTTAAATTAGAAGAAGGAACAAGGGACCGTGTTAAACAGTGTGAATGCATGCTCTATGATCAGTGTCTTCAAAGGTTAATTAATCTAAATTGAAGAGTGACAGTCCCAGGAGGATATACCTTCCCATCTGTCCCAAATGTACAGACAACAAATAGCTGTACTCCAGTGTGCATTATTGGATTGCTAAACCAGAATATACTCTACTATATTGAAGCTATATTTTTATATTTTCTGTATTTTTGTGCTTTATATAAAACTGTATAAAATGTTACATTGAAATGTTGGCTTTTGTTCAATATAACATTCTACAGCAATGAATTAAGAATATTTAGTCATCTCCACTCTGCATTAGCCTATAAAAGCCTTTTTAGTGTGCTCATCGTGCCAGTCCCAAGCCTGCATAAATGGAAGGATTGCATGAGGAAGGGCATCCATATTAAAAAGCCTCTGTTGATATTCTCATCCAATACCAAAGCATTGTCAATAAGTTGTATGATTGACTATAGATTTTCCAAATAGCCTATGCATTTTCACATTAACAAATACTATATATACAAAACATTGGAGAATTTGCAGTCCAAGTCACTATGAACAAGGCTTTTTAATGTTACAATATTGCATTAAGGATCTTATTGCTATTTTTACTCCACACGGCATTATCAAAGCATTGTCATTAGTTTAATTAATTCTATTTATAAAAGAACGTAAGACATAATCAACTATTGTACCTTTTTCAGATGCTTTACAAATACACATTTTATCACTTGACAAAATGCTCCCCTCACCTTTGCCTCTACAAGTCAGTAAGTGCTACTCCCTGCCTGCTGCCTGCCGCCTCTGTCCTTGGGTGGGCAGCGGCTGTCGTGAGAACCACACCCAGGAGTCAATGGCTTCACCGACAAATCCATACAACTCCACACTCCCACCATCCCCCTACAGTGACACACGGCAACAGTCTGCTACCAGCACCTCTGCCTCATCGCTGAGGCCATTAGGGACTTGTTTGAAGAAGAAGTAGGAGGGAAATGTGTGCAGAAGAGCGTGAATGCTATAGGTGAATTACCACAAACCACAGCTAAAGCATATATTCTCTTTTTGCCCTTTTTGTATTCTTCTCAATTCAACTGGAAGATTTATTGGTTGCTACCTCCGCTCAGATGTGCCAAAAATGCAATGCCGCTAGCAAAGAGGCGTAATTAGAGGGAATGTTAGCTGTCATAATGGTTTAGTGGAAGGATATTGTCTTGGAAAAGAAACACTAAGACAAGGTAACAGGTGCTTCTGGAAGATCTGACATTGCCCATTGGATTTGGAGCAAGAATTATAGATTGGTTTTACAAAATGAATGGACAAATCTACCTGCTTTCATTTTAAGTGGAAGATACTAGCTACAGTATAAAATTATTGGATGAGTAGATCAGCATCAAGGATTTAAAATAACTGATATGCCACATGCACAATCAAAGACAGCTTAATCTCATTATACAATATTGCCTTACTACTACCCCAATTTGTCATATGTAAATTTCATTTAGCATTGGATTAAGGAACCTAATGGCATTCTGCTCCTTGCTGTAAAATCCAAGCATTATGAGATGTTTTATACAAAATTTATAGATACTAACCTACTCCTATGTTGTGTTTCTACATGTAATTGCTACTTGATTTGCAATATTTACTAGCCTTCTACTTATAAGCCATGACACCTCACTCCTTAAGATGCTGGCATGCTTTCAAATGGCTCTCCTTCCTTCCAGACACTATAGACTGTCTAGTGTCTGCTACAGCTGAGCATTTTTCCTCCTCCTCTCTTGTATTTCAGCATTTTTTTGCACTCTCCTCACATTTCCCACTGTGCGAACGGTGCTACCCACTCATTCTAGCTCTCTTTCTCTCCATCTCTCTCTGTAGCATGCACAAGCAGACACAGCGGAGTACCACACCCTTTTAGCCGGCTATCTCCTGCAGAAAAAGGGGAGAGGGGAAGGGAGGGGGTTGCTCAGGTGCTGTCGCTGCTATACAAACCCATGGAAAACCTCCACTGCTTTGAATGTATATAAGGATTGCTTTTTTTTGCTAAGGGAAGAAATAGCATCTGCGGCTAACTAATAAACCAAGCTATATGCTGGAAGCATCGCTACATCCTTTGGAGCAGCCCTTAATTGAATTACACACTAGCTCTCTGGTTGAACAAAAGGCTCCACAATCACCACATGATCTCATAGGGGCGCGGGACGAGCGAGGGAAGGGCGAGAGAGGCAAATGGGTTTATAATGGACAAAAAAAAAAAAAATGGCAAAACTAGGAATCAGGGCTGTGGTTGTAGCTGAGACATAGGGTGACTTAGAATGCCAAGAAAAGTAAATGTTGATTGTATGATATTGTTTTAATTAACAATAGGGGTCCAAACTATGAGTGTGGGCGGAGCATAAGAGCAGACAAGGAAGTAGATGGATTTAGGTGAAAATGGGTGGGTTTGATATGCCATGGCTTCTAAATAACCATATTTAGTTTAATATAACAGAAAAAAAGAATAAAATCTAGTAGTCAGTGTAGTTGTCTGTTACAGTGGATAAGAATTTACTTATTGAAAAATCTTACATATAGGTTGCAAGTTCAATTCCTAAAGACTAGACTCAAATAAAGCAGCTAGCTAAACCATGATTTTTGCTTGCAAATTCATTAGAAACCTGATGAAATGTAGAAACACAGGAGAGCTAAGTGCTTGTATAGCCTTGTTCTGAGGATCCCTTCAGAGGTACGTGCACATTTAAAGGCGGGGACAGCGCGCGGTGGGAAAAAGCCGGTGCCTCACCCACATGGCTGCAGTGTGCGGTAGCAGGCAGTAGGATCAGTCAGCATGCCGGCTTTTTCTTCTATGGATTTTCCTCTCAATATTCTTTTTGTTATTTCTGTTGTCGCTTCCCACATACCATCGCTCATCCTGTCACCACGGCTACATTACAAGTTTTCCATTTGAGTTTCTCGAGGCACAATCCTATTTTCTGCTTTGCTTGTCTTTCTTTACCTACCTTCCCCCACACCTTGTAGCCTATTCTCACCTATTCTCTCATCTTTTGCTTTACTTATGAGTGTGTTTCTTCATACATTCACTTTCCCTTCTCCTTTTCCGGCATGTCTATCAAATTGGCAAGTCCGTCTTCCTTTCTGTCTCCAATTCTCTACAAAGCATATATGACTCATCCAAGCTGACATTTAGGAAAGCAATCAAGTGCTATTGGATTCCAGTTTGTGGACAAACACGCATTAATTTTACATATAAACAAAATAAACAGGTTTTAATATGTTACCATCATTCCAACTCCGTTCCTAATGTTAAAAAAATGTATTGAAAAAATCCACCACCCAGGGTCCCTACTTTCACACCCTTTAAAACAAGTGCACTCTTCATAGTAGCCTCCATCCATTGACAGGCTCCACTTATAAAAGCTAGAAGGGCTATGATAATCCATTTAAACTCATTTATTCCCATTGTACTCCCCAGAGGCCACTGACATGATGGTGTGCTGCTCACTCAATCCTTACCCCACCCATTTTTTTTTCTTTTTTCTCGCTCTCTCTTCCTCACTGTGGAAAATTACTTTAGTGCCACCAATTTCAACAAAGATAGCAAGACTCGTACTGATTTGTCAATTAAGGAAGCATTAGATTGGGACTAAATACTGACTGTCATTATTAGCAATAGCATAGAAGAGTTTGAATAGAAGAGAATACAGTCTTTCAGCAATATTTCACTTTTTTCAGTTGATACAAGAGCTTTGGATAGTCCTAATCTTGCACCTCTTCTCGCAACTACAGACAGAGGATTTTGGTGGCTTTGTGTCAACATCCATTCATGCAGGATAATCACGTTAACAAGGCGTGTCTGGACTCAAAGCAAATTACAGTAACATTTTTTGGGCTAATTTTTCCTCAAAAACATCCTCCCAGACAACAAAAGTTTAAGACATAAATTAAATTAAATATTAAAATGGATACTTTACCGGTTTGGTTCTTCTTATGCAGCACAGCATAGTTGTAGTTTTTGTTAGTCCACGCTTTTCCCCTCAATTCTTTTTCTTATATTCTTCTTGCTTCTTTCTTCCTACACACTCTCTCTCACACGTGCGCGCTCCTCTTCCGTGCACACACTCTCTCACTCTGGATGAAGCTAGCTCGCCCGGCGCATGTACTCATCCCAGTTTGCACGCTGCTTCTTCTCTGGCTTTTTGCTGCTATCTCTTCTACACTCCGCGCCGCTCACAAGGACTCGTCGAACCCACCCTTTAAACCCCACCCTTTGTGCTTATCTCCTCCTCCTTTTCGGTGATGTAGCCCCCCGCCCCATCACCATCTCCACCCCCATCACCAGCCTCTTAGTGATCCTTCTATAGCTTCACTATGGCTCAACAGAAAGCATTAACCCCACCCTGATTACTGTCTCTTACTTAAAAACCACTCTCTGGGATTTCATCATTTTCACTCATTCATTTTAGGAATAGTCTGTTTGACATACCCCCATCTCTTTACCCCTAATCATTTTACTGTCTTATTAGAAGCTATGGTCCAAAAAAATATTGATGTCTATGTACTGACCGATTGAAATGTAGCATTTACAATGAAATTTTACAGTTGAATATGGTACAGTATAGTTGCTTCAGGCAAACCTAAAACCCGCCCACTCGTGACATTACTGTTATACCATTGGGTCACTCACCAGTTGACATGACCTGTACGAATCAGGAATTATCAAGCTGGACTTTTGTGAGTTTGTAAAGTTATCCATCTTGTTGTGAAGGTAAATTATAACCTATAGCCAAAAAAGAAAAATCACTCAAAGATGTATGGATGTGTCACAAAATTTGTCTATGATGGACCCTGATCAAAATAGTATCATTCATTTCTGCATTTTGTGTTTGACACGCCCACAAACCTTTATACAATAGAATTAATAAAATGTGCCTATTAGAACAAAAGTATCACAACAAGTCTTCCATTACCCATGTTTCTTGTCACATCAGTCATGTCAAATCTACATGTTTTCTGTTTATTGATGGATTTGTAACGTTGCATATACAGTGGTCTTGAGGCATCCCCCTATTCATACCAATACTCGGTTCTCATGGAAACACCAGCACATACACTCGAAGGGCATTGGAGGAGGAGGAGTATAGCAGGCAAGGCGAGAGGGCCGGGTGTGGCAGACAGACAGGCAGAGAAGAGCAGCCAGGCGAAGAATCCAACAACTCACTCCCCCTTTTTATTTATTTATTTATTTGGCTTCAACCCCAGTTTTATGGTTTCTAATGAGTGCCCGTAACGCAGGCATTTTAGTCCATTTATAACCATTACTGTGAAGCCACGCAGCATGCGAACACCCACACTCCCTGTTTGTCTTTCATAATACACACACTCTCAGAGCCATATACAGTGTGTGGTGTCAAGAGAAGTCCCCACCCCCGCTTTGACACCAGCAGCAGATGCTCGCTGCGCTGTGCAGGATGGAGGCAGGATTGAAAAGAGCAAAGGATGAAAAAATGGGGAAAAAAGAGAAAGTATTCCTGAAGGGTTTGCAGTTCTGCTCCGTGACAGGATTATTCCACATACAGTAGAGCTGGCAGAGGGTGTGGTGTTAGTGGTGGTCCACTGGTGCTGCCAACAAATGGACCACCATCTAACACTGGCTCATATGAAAATGTCACTGTCTGACCCCATCTACCAAACATAATGTGTCTATTTAACGGTTCAGTAATGACTTGAGAAAAGGAACAGCATGTAGACATATGTATACATAGACTTGTTCAAACTGATTTACAAAACAATATATCAGTATCTAGAAATTGGCTGAAACATGAATAACTACCATGTTTGAATTTATTACCACTTATTTCATACACAATTTTGGTAATATTCCACTCTACAATTACAGTCTCCATGTCTGTCAAGCCTGTAAGGTTGATACTGAAAAAAAATGCTGAACCAACACCATTTGTGCATTATACAGTCGATCCCACACTATATTATTACAGCTAAAGAATATATTACAAACATGCTTGGTCAACATGGCAGCAACCTGTACATTGCTGATTAGCATAAACACAAATATTGTTACTCAGCATGCAAGTAGTTGCCTGTAAACAACATATCCCATACCCCTAACAGCAATTTCCCATATGATACTTCTTAACCTCAAAGATGCCAACTTTGGGCAAACACATAGCCTATACTATCCTCTTAAGAATCATTTACATCTGTTAAAAAATCACATTACCATTATATTTGACAACACCAGGAAAAATACGGTGCATCATTTTGGTTTGGGAGGCTGTTAGTTTAGTAAAAACTCTGCACCAGTCCCCACCAGCAGCATATTACCCCAAAACCTCGTTTGTGTGTCATTGTGGCCAACAGCGGAGTATGACACACATGGAGGAGAGTGGATTTGCTGACTGGGCACTGGCCTGCTTTACTTTAACACAGCTTTGCACATTCATACTTCACTGTTCTGGTACCGCTGCCAGTTCACAGCAGCCCCCCACCGGGACAACACACAAAAATAACCAGTACATAACAAGCGCATGATGGTCCAGTTGAAAGTTGGAAAAATACCAAGAAAAGAGAAAAAAAATACATTCTGTACGAAATAGAAATATGTCATGTTTTACGCTGAAATGTCACATCATTAAATTTGAGTGAGCACAAGGAAAACTAGGTAAACTAACACACATTTTAGTTGGGGCTATTAAAAAGAGATATACAAGTTTGACAAAATAGGACCAATCAATTCTAAATTAAATCCACATTGCAATAAAAACAATTGTATAACTGTAACTAAGTGAGTAATTATCGTGTTTCAGCTACTTTTTTCTGATGGGATTTTGTGTTGCTAAAAATGGTACGCAGGTGGCTCGAAACATTAAAATTATACTCCATTATCCTTTATTCAGCACAGTTTGATTATAATCATATGTTCTGTCCAAATTATGTAAAGTGCATTAGTGATTGCATTGTTGCCGCATTGAAAGTAAACACAAACAAACTCTTTAACCCTTTTAATAAAATGTCAAATCGATCACATTTCAAGTCTATAAAATAGCCTCTGCACTTACTAGTACTTTGTCCACCGGTGTGAGCTTTTTGATCTCTCACCCTTTCTTTCTGGGGGCATTACTCAAACTAATGAGGGGAAGTGTTATGGTAGACTTGAACAATCAAAGTTGAAAAATCTATTTCAAGCTGCATTAACCCTGGTCTGGAGCCTGTAAGCTGTCTCTCAGTTTACAGCACTTGTTCAGCTGTTTAAGAATTAAGTTTCAAATGTCATATCATTTCATGTCAAGTTATTTTAAATAAAATCTAGATTCAACACCAAACCAGTCAGAACATTCACATTGTTAGTCATGTGGGTCTGGAACTGCTCAAATTTAAACCTATTGGCAAAAAATTGATAACATAGTCACCTCACAGGAACAAGGTCCCGAATTCAATTCCCAAAGGTTCAGCAAGACTTAGGGGTGGGCGATAAGACCATAAAAATTTAATTGAGATATGAAGTTTTGAAGATCAAGCTAATCTGGGAAGATCATTGACTTGTGATACAGCGTATTAATTTATGCCCTACTCTTCACTGCCATTTTTACTGCACAATGCCAGTGTTCACATTAATAAAGAAAAGAAATAGTGATAAGTATCATGGTAATCATGGTGGAGTAAAAATGACTGAAATGATTTAATGTAAGGTAGAAAATTTTAAGTAAACTAAAATTGTGATCAAATAGAAATCATTAATAGAAATTATCATCATCATCCCTTTAAAAATGCACAATAAATGTTGACTAATCCTTCCCTAGGTCTTAACCAAAATCCAGGCTAAAATCTCGAGAAAGATCCCCAGCTGCTGCACAATATACGATTGTTAAATATTCCTATGGGACAAAAACATGTAGCTGAATTAGGAATGTTTAGGAAAATAGACTTTAAATGGAGAATAAACCACATTAAGCTATTCTAACTGTATTTTGCTGAAAAATAGCTTGCATTTACAGTGTCTAAAAAATAGCAGCCATTCTGTAGTTTATAATCAAGAACCAGACTACAAGTTGTGAACAGACCTCAGAAGGAGTGGTTAGTGGTTGACGCCAAAAAGACCATGCAGGCTCCATCCATCTAAACTCCTTAATATGCTAATCTATGTGCGCTTATTTGATCGTTTCATTAAGCAGCTGTACCGGCCACAAAGATCAATAATGTCACACTGTCCGAGCCGTATTGAAAAGCAGTCAAGTGTTTGCTCTGCCAACACTAAAGGTTACAGCCGCCCAAATGTGATTACACAGTCATTTTTGTTGTGGGCTGGTACATTTGGCTGAAAAGACATTATCACCTCCATGGTACATGCACAGTGGCCAGCGTTATTGGATTCACATTTGTGGACAGGCTTTTTTTGGATACAGTATTAGTTGTCTCGCATTAATTTTTAAATGTCGCAGTATTGTGTATCATAAAACTCTGGCCTTTATAGTGACAGGGAAAACAATGAGGAGCCTAAAATAAAGTAGCAACCTTATAACAATATCAGTGCATCCACTGTGCATACACTGGTCCATTGGCAGAGGTGGGTAGAGTATTTTTACTGTCACTTCAAAATAATATTACTCAAGTAAAAGTAAAAAGTATGGTGCATTAAAACTACTCTTAGAAGTATAATTTATTAAAAAATGACTCAAGTAAATGTAACTGAGTAAATGTAACTGATTACTACCCACCTATGCCTACTGGTTAGGTCGATAGTGTACCTAATAAAGTGGTACCAATCAATAAGCCATTTTTGCTCACTCACTGTATATAGTGTCTTCAACTAGTATGTATAAATTGTAGACATGTAAAAATCCCAGTAGAAGAGTGCACCTGGCACCAACACCATCTATGTTTTAAAAAAAATACTTACATTTTATGACTTCTTTCTGATGCATGGTTTGAGCTTAAGCAGGTGTGTCTTGAACATATGTGCATGACTGAATTCATTGACTTATTACTTGTTACTATGCGATTGGCTGATTCACTATATGAGCAGGTACTGTAAATAGCAGTTGTTATGCTGTTGTTAGTACTTCCACTTGTTTCTTATTGGTTATAAATAGTACATCCAATTTAATCTATGGTCAATGTCCACTTGTAGAAACCTAACCCAAATTGACATATATATACTTTTAAGTTTTAAGATTCATCGCCACTGCTGGGTCTAGGGGGCTTCATAACATTTGAACTGATTTATAAATGTAAGCGACGCAGTAATGACACCATATTACATCAGTCAACTCTGTAGTCTCGGAAAGGCAGAAAATTGAATCGAGTCATCTGGCCGTTTCTATAGTGCATTTCTCGCTGGCCAACATGAGTAAGCTGTTGCCATGGTAGTTCAGATGAAGCAGGAATGATAATTGTTTTGCCATAGCTGTGCGTAAATTATTAAAACCTAGAGGGCATGAATGAACCAGGAATGTAAAAGCAAAATTAGAGCGAGTGACTTTTGTTCAAATGGTGGTGGTGTTTGTAATATTGAATCTTTTTGGTTAATTTCAGTTTGATCTGGTGCAGCAAAAGCCATGATAAAGATCCCGTAGCCTGTTTGCAAGTGCAGCTGTGGGACCAAGGCTTGTCCTCTGAGTTTTTACCGAATATTCACGAAGCTTCATTAATAGTGGAGGAGATCGAGTCATGAATAAAGCAAGAGACAAAACAACAGAGCTCACAAGGAAATGGTGCTGCTTTGCTTTGAGTTCGAAACAGCATTTGAACAATGTATTTTAAGTATGTACAGTATCATCAAAACAATGTAATAGATTAATTGAACTGTACTAATGTGAATGTTATGTACTGGCCAAGTGGAGGTTGAAGATGAGCTGCTTTGAGCCTAAAGCAGGTTCAGTGTTACATTAATTCTGCACTAAAACAAATGCCCAATAAAAGTGACAGCTATATGTAGCCCAGCGGGGAATAGTTTTTTCATGGTAACTATATAAAAATGACCATAAACGATAATAGTGATGTATTTTACAATGCTCAGCAAACAATTGTGGTGATTCTCCTTAAAAGCTTGAAATACCTTTAACAAAACCCGCAGTTGGTGCATGTCACATAGTAGTTGTAATATTAAGTTGACATTATTTATCACAATGTTAATGCCCTCATGAAAAGCAAAGGATGTGTCTCAAAAAATGTATCACATAAAGAATTTTTTTAGGCAAAGCATAACTTAAACTTTTAATGCAAAGCAAGCAAGCAAAACCAAAACCAACTCACTCACTGTACACAGACAATCAAAGCACATCCCCCAAAAACAACTGAAGCAGCTGAAATTATGACACGATGCAACAAAAGGCTGAAAAATAGAGTTCTCTATTTACAATGTATATCAAAAGTTTTAGTAAAGCAATTTGATCCTCAAATATCTTAAGCACACAA
>JAVQKG010210243.1:0-10609 GCA_036025885.1 Hypseleotris bucephala
TGTCAGGAGTTCATATTAACACCAGACACTCTGCCAAATGGTTAATTTTCAAATTGGCTGGAAATACATTCAGTCTAACATGCAAATTTGGCTGGTTGGATTTGATATATTTTAATTACTTTAGGCTGTGTTTCTGTTGGTATGTAGGTTTAAAAAGAATTGTATATATTTACATTTTTATTGTATAGTGTATAGTTTGATTGAAACAACTTCAGTGGTGAAAATAGTTTATATCACATTATGAACCTTTACAGCACATAAAATAACTTAAGTTGTGGCTAGTGAAAGTGGTTAGTAATTTTTTAACTACCTACATGTCACACAGTATGTTTTATCACAATCCCCATTAGCTATAGCTATTCTTCCTGGGGTCAACAAACTAAAAAAACCTTTCTTTAAATAAAATGAAATCAACAACATCATACCGAGAAATAAAACCACAATACAGCTGCTCTATATTTACTACAAGTCACAGTTATGGGTTAAAACCTATTGTATACATTGCCAAAATCAAAAACTGAAGAAGAGAATTTCTCTCTCTCTGCACTGCAACAAAAACAACTTTCTGTCAACTGACGCATGGGATATTGATGAACACCACTGAAAAATGACAGTAACTAAAGAATTTAATGTTGAGTGTTGTGTACAATACCTATATCTCCATTTTCCATAGCTCGGATGTCAGGCCTGAGTCGACTGTCCGTGGGGGGAATCACTCCCTCCATGCTCTTCTCCAACTCATTCAGCTGCATTGCGAAAGTGGAGAATGCGTAGAACTAGCACCAAAAGAAAAGACAATATTTCATAAGAACATGGAACATTGCACTGGTAGAATTATATGCCCTTTATTCATATTTTAGTCCTACTTTTGAAGAGTTTTCTGGTCGAGGTGTGATTTTCCAGATCAGCTCACTGCCTGGGATTACTTGTACAGTTTCAGCTTCTGGAGGAGGCATCTCTTCAGGCTCCTCGTCTACACTATTCTGTGGACACAAACAAGAAAAAGTTACTGGAGAAAGTATTATGTGTGACAAATGCTTACATTTGTAACAGCTGAAACCACTTTACATTGCATCATCTCATTGTAAGGTAAAAATGACAATGTTAATTTGAATCTAATAGCCAAGAAGCATTTTATTCTAACAAAAGCAATAGCATTTTACTCTAACAAAATTTCAGTCTAAGTACCACCAGAAAACATTTGGTTCCCAAGTACTACTTAGGGCTAACACACATCTAAATCAAGACTGAACCAGGTCTAAATCATGTCCAATCTACAGAGATAAACACAAACCATGTAAAAAGTTAACTAATCACTCCTGAAAAATAAACTGTTTACTAGTATCTTTACAATAGACGTTTAATCTACTAACTAACAACTAACAACTAACTAACAATACTAAATGGTTTGTTTACCTGTTTATTTCCCTTTTTGTCGTCTGAATTCTTTTTGTCGCTCTTTTTGTGGGCCTCGAATGCAGCCGGGTCAACCGCATAAAGACATTCGGTCCATTTGCCGTAGATTGCACAGAGCTTCTTTTTGCTGAAAACATTCCAATAAAACAATACAATATAGTGCAGTGTTTTATAAGAAATTCAATGCAATGTAAGCCTGTTATGATACTTGAGACATGGTCAGGGGCGCATCTAAGTGTTTTGGGGCCCCTGAAAACATATCACATCTGAAACTGTAAAATATGTAAGAAGTAATAATGTGACGCACAAACATTGAACATAGTACACGTCACATGAAAATATGTTGTCAATTTTATTGTATAAATTAGGAGCGCTATGTGTGCAATGTGGCAAGGAAAGATTGTACTGTGTGAAGTTATGATGATCTGCTAATCTGGGAAGTGACAGTCAGCAAACTGTTGTGATCGCACTCACAACACCGGGGCAAGCATTTTAAACTCTGATTATGGGCCACACTCCCTACTGAGCTAAATCGTGGCTCAGGATATATTTTCAATTCGTTGTTAAAAAAAGGTTTAATGAAGAAACCATAGCAGTACTTCTGTTTAAGACAAAAAATACAAAGTCAATTAAATCTTGGCTTATTAAAATTGAAATATTGTATTTTTACGCTCACCCTTACTTTTAACAGGGCTTCTATCAACCATGGGGCCATAAAATAATCCCAGTGTTTCTCCCTATTACGACACCCCTGGACATGGTTAATCACCAACTGGAGACACTGTACCTTTTATCTAAGATGTATCCCTCCACTTTATGAAGCTCCTTCCCAAAGAGACCGCAGGGTTTGAACGTCAGGCTGCATCTCTCCCCAGTCCTGCCATGATGAGAATGACAGCCAGTGTTTACCAATTCTCTTTCACAGTTCCTCTCTCTCTACGCCAGCCTTTTCAAACATTAATTACTCCGCTCATTCTCTACTATTCTAGTGGAAACCGTCCCAGTTCTGCTCCGGAGATCAATACAGTGAATGTTAAAGTAGTTCCACTGCAGAACACAGAGGAGTGAGAGGGGGTCTCTGTGCCTGTAAGTGTGCATTAGATAGATAGACAAGACAATGACTTATTACTTGTGATTAATGACTTCCACGCTGCCGTACTGCTCAATCCAAAGCTGCCCGACGATAATGTTATGGACACAGCAGGTGGGGTTTGTCCAGGTGTATGCTTCATTATATCTGTGAAGACAAACAATGTAGGAAATCACAACAATGAACGGCAATGGCTATTTCAGGAACAGGAAATATAGTAAGAATCGCCCGCTGGACAATTTATTAGGTAGACTTTGTACCTGCTGTAGTCTTTTGAGGCTGTAGCCCACCTGCTTGTTTTGATGGCATCAATAAAAAAATATATATATATTTTTTGGCCATTTTATCTGTCTTTTATTGAAAGGACAGAAGACTGACCGGGAACCAGGGAGAAGAGTGGGGAGTGACACCCAGCAAACTGAGCTGGACTTGAACCCATAACACGCGACCACAGGCTCTGAATATGGGCCACACACTTTACCGACTGAGCTAAACAGCAACCCATCAATGAGACATTTTTGTGCCACTGACTGTTTCTTTTTTACATGTTATTGGAAATAAAGGTCATCAATTTATGGCCTGCCAACAACCCAAGTTAAAAGTCACTTAATCATCTTTCTTTACTTTCATTCATGGTTTGATTTTCAACAGGGTTGCCTTGAACATACACTATGTACTTGACTAAATCTAGTAGCTGGTTGTGAGTTCAGGCAGGTAAAAAGGTCTGAATAAAGTGTCCAGTGAGTCACATCTCTTCAATGAAAAAAAGAAGACAAATCCTCTAAATGAGAGACAGTGTACATGTGCACTCACTTGGGCAGCTCCAGTGTGATAATTCCCTTAGGCTCGGCTTCTATGCTCTTCCCCCAAAATTTTAGTTTGGGGTAGATGGAACCATGAAAGACAAAATCCTCCTTGAAGCCCTCAGCGTGAAAGGCACTTACAGGGGGGTGATGGCTAACCTGCTCTGACACCCATCTGAAGCCCAAATCCTCCCTAGAGAGAAGAAAAACAGAGCTTAGCAGTGTAAACAGAGATAATAATGATGTTCAATGTTTTTGGAAAGTGCTAACCATCACAGAAAAGTAGCAATGCTTTCAAAGTGATCAACTATAGTGTGAAGAAGTGACTAAGAAATCTATTTTGGTCTGGTAATGAATCATCTTCTGCATTTTTTTGGTTTTGATATATACTGAGCAAATTGCCTAAAGTGAAGGCACATTTCATTGTCCAAGGAAGTTTGTCCTCTGCATTTGATCCATTCTTCAGTGTTGTCAGGAGCAAAGGGCAATCGCAATTCAGTGCCCAGAGACCCATCTCCATATCTTGAACCAGGATCTTGGTCAGAATGTACCATGCTGGAAGATATGCCTATTGTGTATGTTTTAGGTTAAGCCCATGAATATGTACAAATCATCATTGGGTTGAGCTTCACAGCACAAAAAAAGATGTGAGCAGCCTGCAACAACTAATGAAATGGCAGGAAGAGCCTACAGTGCCTGTCCTTCAGAAATGTACAGTATATAAGTTGACATTTGAAGGCAAAGTAGATTATATCCTGATTTACATTGTAAACCATTCCATATTAAAATAAACCAAATTAATTGCATATTTCTGAAGCTATTGACCATATAAATGTCAACAAACCAACCTAAAACATTTGCACAGTAAAGCACATAAATAACACAGCATTTATGAATGGCTTGTACCCCGCAGATACAGTTCATTGAAGCGTCTCACCTGATGAGCTCAAAGGTTTCTCCGAGCAGTGGGTTGAAAGGCTTCCCAGTCCTTTCCCACTGTGATGCTACAGCTGACACGGCAAATGCTGCAACACACTACCAAGCAGAGGGATTGTATTATTTAGAAACCAAATCAATTAAAAAATATATGACTCTCTTCTGTATGCAGATAGTGTGTTTGTTGTTACCTTCATCCTTTCAATAGAGTCTGTGGTGGTGTTGGCCTGGTGGATGAGGTAGGTGTGCTCCATGTATTCTGTTAGCCGCTGTAAGAAGCTCAGGGGCTCATTAAAAATCACAGGCATGGCGATTTTTGATAACTCCTAGAAGAAAAAGAGAGAGCGTAATGAAACCAGTCAGCCAGGCAGTGGTTGATGTACTGTAGCGCACTAGTAGCACTGGTAATTCTGCTACATACATTGCAGAAATCTGGTATTAATTTCTATGAGTTTTACTAGCAGATATAGTAAGGAAGACAGGTAAACTAAAATGAATGTTTTAATATTCACTTGAATTTGATGTGTGAACCATTGGCACTATTTAAATCAGGATTAGCCTTAGTTTAGTTAATAGCTGGTTTATTCTCTGTTTAGACTTGATTAAGTAATAGTGACGAGGTTTAATCCATCATAATGAATTTTTCCTACTTAAGACACTTTTCCTTTCAGACCTGATTTAGGCTCATTTTAGTCCATTATTAGTACCGGTCTATCATAACCTTGTGTGCCTACTGAACTGTGACTGCACTTTAAGTAATGAGCCATGATTAATTATGAACAGAAAATTAATAGAATCATTATTGTCAGTATCAGTCATATGGGGATACTTGTCTTTAACTCCAGCCTCTTATTGGATATAATTGTGCCTAATACTACTTTCCAAGGACCAATGGGAAAACAATGCATCCCATCTAGCTTTGGGTAAAGGATTAGGGGAAATGAAATACAACAAGCTGTTTGTTTTTGTCCTCACCATGCCAATGCATTTCTTCAGGATACTCCAGATACTAACGTCATTTCTGGAGAACATAGGAGCTGGTAGACTTGATCTGTAATAGAAAAATTGATATTTTTGTAAACAAGTTCAATCATTCAATAATTCATCTTCTGCTTTTTTTCGATGAGTCACTGAAGCCTTTCCCCAGTAACTATGGGTGTACCCTGTACAGTGGCCAGCTAGTTGCAAGGCTGACACAGAGATGCACAAAGACAGCCAACCACTCACATTCATTCACTAAGAGCAATTTAGATTGACATAAAGATCTTTAGGCAGTGGGAGGAAGCCAAAGTGTCCAAAAACCAAATATGGGGAGAACATGCAGACTCCTAGGTATATGTAAATAAATTAATAAAAATTAAAGAAAAAGACAATACTGGGACACTTTAGTTGATAAAATTAAAAATATGTTTTAAATTGTACAAAGTACTTTCATAAAATATTTCAGCCTACTGGGAATACCCATGACTGCACATTTTATTTCGAAGCAGACATGTGTTTTGACTCAGCACCATCTTGCAGGCGTGCTGACAAGTTTGCACTGCTGTACTGTGAGGAGCCCAGCAGCAGATGGTATCCTCCTTTAGAAATGAGAGTGAAGACAGCCACAAACAAAACTCATTACTTCAGCTAAAACAAACAAGTCCTGGTTTGCTCTAGAAAACTCTGTAAAGCATGATTTGATCTTTCCAACCCACTTGGCGTTCCAATAACCTTTAGGTAATCTGGCGGATGGGGTTCACAGATGTTACTTTTAGCTCGAATAAGTAGGCTGAAATAAGATGTTACTGCTCTTAACAGAATGCTAGATTAATTAAAAAGGTTTGCTTTTCACAACTCAATTCCTCAATGGGAGAATAAAAAGTTAAATTACTGTTCAGAATCAGGCCATATCATTGCAGGGCCAGTTAAGGGTGTGTTAGCCATAATGTTACTGACCTATTTTTTTTTTTATGTGTTATAACCACAAATTTTGCAAAAGATCGTTTACTTTTTTTACATTTTACACATTGTGTAAGTTTTCTGAATTGTTATTTATTTGAATGATTATTGACCACAGACAGCTTTGGTAACTACACAGTTGTGGTACTTTGCCCAAAACCTTAATTTGTACACTACAATTTCACTTGATTTGAAAATCCCCTTGAGATCATGTGCCATCTCTTTTTCAAAGGGGTCCAAGTAAAGACACATTAAATTGATTCATTATTCTGGCACTTTTTTCAAACAAAACTCTTTGGTACTTCTAATTGATCCCCAAATCAATCATTTTTTTGCATTTTAATAAACCTATTTAATAATGTGATGGAATGACAGAGGTTTTCTGACAATGCTTAGACCAAACTGCGAGTGGCATATTTAAATGACAAGAGTACTTCCAAATAAACAAGACAGCTCATAAATCTGCAATAAACACCACAGTGCACATAGACACACACTGGCACACGCACAAACAAAGCTAGCCAGTAAGCCCTTTGCTCCAGCTCCCCACCAGAGCCAATGTATAAATTATTCATGGCTCACTTGTTGGATTAAGGAGAAGGGGCCAAGTCCGAATCAGCATAGTACTTGGAAATTAGGGAGACTCATCACAAAGAAAGTACTGCGTTTGCATTGGGACAGTTAAATGCAACAAAACAAGATGCTCTGGTCTCTGGGGGGATAGGCTACGAGAACCAAAACAGCAGAAAGCAAAAACAAAGCAGTGGAAAGCAGGTATCTTCTTACAACCAACACTGCCATTTCAAGGCTTATACCCCTGCGGAGAAGCAACCTGCAACCTGTCATCAGACACGCAGGCCAAGATGTCACATGATCGATAAAGTACGCAAGTCGACAGGAATAAGTGACAACTAATTAGCATTTCTAGCTAAATTATAAACATATGTGAAAAGAACAACCATATTTTAATTCTGGCATCCACAAACAATTTTGGCAGTATAATGTTTTGGAACCTATTGTAAATCATCATAATAAATTGCAAGAGACTTAACTGAAAAATACATTTTAGGTTACACACACATGAAAAGAAAGAAATTTGCATACATTGTCAAAACAATGCTCTAAAAATTCAGCAGTAATCATTCACACTAAAAAATCTTTCATTGTCTCAATTTACTTTAATAGATCAGTCCAGTGTGCATTCAACTCACTCAACTCAAGACTATTTCACATTTTGAGAATAAAGTCCAAAGAAATTGAATGCACCACTACCTACAGTATTTCTAGTTGGGCTGATCTACTTAAGTAAACTGAGACAATGGAAGCTTCTTCAAGTGAATGTTACACTTTTTTCAGTGCAAGTGGCTAGTAACTTTGAAATGGCATTATTGAAAGCAATTAAAAACAAGCATGAGATCATAACAGCACACAGTTGTCCCACCTGTGCTGCTTGACTCCATTGTGCTGGGCCTGTGCTTGGTTGCCATGGTTACCCTCCCCTGACATTCCGGTAGGCCCCCTGAGTGCACTTGGATGGCGGAGGCTGCTGCTGATGGAGTAAAAGTAGGGAACGTCTTCTGTCCCCTCTGTCCCCTCTGTCCCTTCGTCCACTTCAAAGGAGCGACTGGCCACGGACAGAAAGTCGCTCACGGACAGCTCCGACTCTGACTCTGCGGGGTGAAGAAGAGGAGGATGAAGAGGTGGGCAGCTGCCAGGTCATTCCCGAAAAACACTTCAGGCACAGGTTGGAGTGGCCACGGAGGAAAAGACTGGAGCGCGAATGGTATAGTGTTCGCAAATAGGCACTTGAGTTGCTCGGGTTGCCTGTCTGACCCACCCTCCCCGCCGCTGCCAGCCAACCCCCACCTGAGGATTGTGTTTCAATGAGAGCCCTGGGTTCATTTCCTCCCGACATTGTTTGCACTGCGCCGGTTGTGTGTGGCCCCTCCCCCTGCTCGGCCTAATAAGTGTTATACAAACGCAATGGGAGATGACAATGATGGCTGTGTGTACACTAAGAGGATGCAGATGTTCATTGTGATCACTAATCCCCTAAAAAATAGAAAAGGTGGGGGTAATAAATGATTCTGAAACAGCGTGTAAAGTGTTAGCTAAATTGATATAGAGTAGCAATGATATTAGAATTAATATATTTTTCACTTGTTGTGGCACTTCACGCTTAAAATATTTGTTATTCTTAGGTTAAAATATTACTATTCACAAAAACTGTATTTAAATAAGTGGAAAATGAAAAATAAAAAAAATTACAGCATACCATGCAAATATGAAATTTCAGGTGATATTAATTTTTATTGCATTTTAGAAACATTGTGTAATGTCACCTATAAGTCAAATATCCCAGACTTTTAGTGACTAGTTTATATGAGCCATACATCTTGAGTTGGTTTAAATGCATGTACATTATATTCTGTTGAACAAGGGAACATTTTCTATTAATGCCGTGTAGTTTTTTGTCTCTGGAGCATTGAGTCTCTGGTCAGAGGATAACTAAAGGCTATCTATGAATAATGCAGGAGTCCCTGAGAGAGGCCGCTCCATAGTGCACAAACATGTTAAAACTATTCTGCTGTACATAATCACTTTAGGGAATCATGTTAGAATATTGGAAAAACTAACCTCTTTAACACCCAGTTATACAAGCCATAAAAAACGCAAATTCTGTGCAATGGTCACACTCGATATTCTGATGAAAAGTTGTTTGAGACACCCGGAAAAAAGACTATTAAGCTAATCACATGACATTAACCTTGAGTAGAGCTGAAGAGGACATTGGAAAAGTGTCTCAGAGATAGACATACTGCTAATGGACAATGGTCTGAGTGGCACAAATGCTTAAACACTAAAAACTGAAATGTTTAACAGTTGAACAGGAATATAACTCAACTTGCCATGTTGCTACTTTTTCTGCTGAGAGTTCCCCTTGACCTTTAAAGTCCAGAAAACGTTTGTGCACCTTTGATGAAAAGTCTCAAATTAGATACAATTTACCTTCCTAACCTCTACATCCTGTCACCAAATTGATGTTGACATTTCACAAAGATGTCCATTTCTTTGTCAGAATTGAATTTTCCAGGGAACAGAGCTATTTGCTTCCTCAAACCCACCACTCAAACCTATCTGGAATCACACCGATCCCTATGTCATTTACTAGTCTGGATTTTTCACTTGTGAAATGACAGAAAGCTCTTTCAATGCACTACAGACTATCAGCTACTAACATCTGGGTCTAGATAAGTACCATACTGTCAGCAAATGCATTAATATCACAGAATTTTCCATTTTGCCAAAATTTCACCCTAAAGTCCAATTTCCAAATTCAAATAGACTTTTGGTCTTTTTTATTAATTTAATCACTGTGTGGAGTCAAGTGATATGCTGACCTGACAGGGCGTCATAGAAGTCATCTTCAGTGAGGGCGCTGAGAGTAGTCCACTTTCTATTTTTACGCAGAGAACACTTGAGCTCTTCGTTCTGAGTTGATAATGATTGCAGTGCCTCTGTCAGTGCTTTGTTCTTCTCCACCTCCTGCTCCAACTTCAAGCTCCACACCTGGACAGAGTATGTGATTATGAAAATATCACACAATTTTATGTAACTCAATGGCTAATTTGCAAGGGCCTATTCCCTCATCATTCAGAAGGAACTGGAACGTGTTAGGAAATCCTAATTTATATTAACTAATTTGTTACCCAAATGGTTCACAGGGCATTTGGTATTTTCTTCAGTATGAACTATAAATGTTTTCTTAAAAATATTTCTTTGTATTTGTGGGAAATTTGCTGTTGCCTGTTTTTTTTTCTGTCAGTTTAGGTCATGTGACTCAAGTTAGATTCCTTTTGAAATTATATGAATATGACATTTCTTGTGCATCTTGTCTATATGTGATTTGAACCATATTCTGGTTATAATCCAGTCCTGTTAAATAATGGTGGAACAGGAGGACATCACTGCTTGTATAGATGACATAACTAAATAAAATTACAATTGAACTGGCAGTGAGTTATTGAGAAGTTTGTTTTGTGTTGATGGTTTTGACACAGGTCATTGTTCAGCCGGCCCCTACATATCTGGTTTCCCTCAGTCGGAATCAAACACCCTGGTCTCGGGCAGATCTGTGCAGCATGATTGAGTATCACTTTGAAGCAACCTGAGCTAAGGACACAACGGGACAGGCCGGATCATTGTTTCCTATTGAGCATTTGTTACCGTCTGACCAGAGAACAGGAAACTGCACTATATTGACAGATTCTATGAACACAATCAAAACTAAGAGAAGAGCAAGGGAGGTTTTCTATTGCATTTTGCTGCACGTATCAGTCAGAATATTTGAGTTATGATTCAAATTGACTTCAGCCAAATTCAGGGAATTGCCTCGTCGGGCTGCATACTATGAGAAAAACAT
>JAVQKG010210468.1:0-23731 GCA_036025885.1 Hypseleotris bucephala
CCAGATTTAGCTAATAGCTATTTTCCATCTGTAGTCCTTGGGCAGGTCACATACATTCACCACCATACAGTTTACAGTCATCTTAGAAGGACAAGACCACATTCATACAGTTAAATGAATTGACTGTGCCCTTTCTTTTAAGGGTTGTCACAGCAACATTCACTGGTCCATGAGATTTTTTTACACTGCGTAGCCCTATTAAAGCAACATTTTTACAGTTATCCAGGCTTGGGACCAACACATATCATGGCTGGAATTCCTGGTCTTCCAATCAATACAGTCACATTTATCCATATATTATAAACACACAGAGATGATTAACTATTCGGAGAAACATTGCATTCTATAAGATCTGTAAGGTCAGATTCCCTTGCCCCACACCAACATTATATAAAAGAATTCAAATTAGAATTAATATGACATGTAAATCGTAACAGTCCTTATATTACGTTGTGTGTTTTAACTTGTCTAACCATACACACATGTTATTGTCACTCATCAAGATGCAGTTTTCTGTGTCAAAAGGGTAGAGTGATCTTAGATTTCTGACTTGATCATCAGATACTGCAGCTCAGTGACAGTAGGGAGCACTTCTCATCTGAAACTGCATTATTTATGCTGAGCCAGTGCACCCTGTATCTTCCACACCTGCTAATCAAGTATAATTGAGGTTAACTGTACGACTAGGGCCGAAACATTAGACAGGTAAGCCGCAGACTCTCATGATTTATGCAGTGTGTTAGTGTTCGAGGCGCTGACCTTTTGAGATAGGCCAGGCACCATTTTTAAGTGAAAGCTCTGCCTCGGTTGAGCTGAGGAGTTGTCCATCAAGTCCTCCTCTTTCTATGACCAATGCTGCCACCCTCCACCTTACACCAACCACCCCCAAAAGTCTATAGTCCTGCTGCCTTACAAAAAATATAACAATGAAAGTTTATCTTATGTGAATGCAGTTTGTGAGTTATCTGTTTTATGTTCTGCTGTTAGTCCATCTACATCAGTGACTACACCCACTATAGGTGGGTCAAGAACAAAAGTGGGTCAAAGGGAGTTTGAGCAAAGAGGTGCATGGTATTTAAAGCCTGAATATTGCATTTATTACATAGTAGTGGGGTGAACATGGTTCATTTACAAGTAATTCAAGTAAATGGAATGCCAATGTAATTGTAATAACCAATCCTAACCCCCACACTACACAGTGTGTCGGTGTCTTTTTACAGCTTCTACAGGACAACCTCTAGTTGAAGAAGATGTTAAAGCATTTCATGTCTAGTATATGTTGTTAACACATTTCTTAAATGCATGCTGAGTTCTAGACACCAAGCAGGTAGACCTTTAACAACTACCACTGCATACTAGCCCTCAGCGGTCAATTTACCCCACAGTCTCCTGCCCACAAACCTCAGCGGATGTGAATTGTCAGTGAGGTCATGTCCTTGCCTTGCTCCCAAACACACACATTGTCAGAGTTAACTGAGTAAATTTACTTTGGACTCAAGCTCATTCAAACTCACTCGCTCAAGCACTTGTCTGCACACATCTGCAGACGAGGCAGAAGAGAAAACAAGGAAGATAGACTACACGAGCACACACAAAAAGTTTCCCTTTTTGGCCACATGTGGTTGAATAATCTGAAGGTGTACTTGTGAATTGAAAATGGCGAGGACTGAGGTCAGCAGCTGTAACATAGACCAGGGGCAGTACTAAATGGATGAGGAGAGGTGAAAGGGCACCACCAAACATTCCTTTAGAAAATAAACAAGACAAAAACACCGGCTTCTCCAGACAGGTATTTCAAATAGATCAATCTAAATGTTGTTTCGTCCAATATACTATGCACATTCAAGAATTGTTGTGAAATTTAAGTGAATATTTGATCATAACAAAATGACCTCACATTTGAGCCCAACTGGGAACATGGACACAAAATACTGAGGATGCAACAAAATCATGGAACAGCCATTATAAAATGAGAGAAACTGTAGCTATGGACCAGTCTAGTCCTGGATAAGACCATCTATAGTGCTATTTCAGTCCTCGTTTAGACTTAGTTCTGGTTTATACCATTGTTTTGCCTCATTTTGAAGCATTTGTTGAAAACATTTCAATATTTTTAATATACGTATAATCTGTTAACATTACAATTACTTTCTAGTTTACTGGTGTTATTGAAGTCGCCCAGAAATATAGACTTCAGTATCTCGTACTTTATGGGAGAGAGTTTAACACAATTAGCGGGTTATCTAAAGCAAAGCTGGTTTAGTCTTTCTGTTACCATTTAAACCGGAGGGAGGGACTTTCTGAGGCAGCACAGAGACAGACCAAGGCAGATGTTGACATCTTGGTCTTTTGTTACATTATAGCTCTGTTTTGGGGTTTATTATGTGCCTTAAGAACAGCTGTCAACTAAAGGATGTTGACAGTTAAATGTGTTTGTTCAGTTAATTTTACATTAAGGCTGTGAATAGATAGTGTTTATACAGTAGGTACAGATGGTTTAGCCACAGATTTACACTTGTCTTTACAATACACATAGCCACATGGCACACTTTATATATGCAATGTCTTGCAAAACAACCTTTCATGTACCTATTGCCAAACATCTGTAGAAATATAAGTAAAGATGCATTTATAAAATACTGTGCTAGCTATAAATTAATTTTCACATTGCTGTAGTGGAAAATGCGAGATCAGGAGCTCTGATTTTGGAAACGTTTGCATAATATTCACTCATGGAGCAATGTATACATTTCTTTTACCAATTAAAATGCATTTTTATTCCAACAGTAAGGATAGGTCTGCAGCAGCTGGGTCACTTCAGACATCTGCTATCCTTCCATTCCCCTGTCCATGTGTGTCTTTTCTGTCTACACAAATATCCAATTAAAAAATAAGAATGTGTGATAATCGACATCTAGGTGTACTAAGACCATAAGACAAAATTAGCACATGCACATCAGACCTGATGCTATCATCTCAAAATCTGCAATGGTGCAAATTTGGAAAATGCAACAGTGCTTATAAGAAAGTCACTAAACATAATAATTCTAAAACCTCAACCATTTCTGAATGCATAACATGTCAAACTTTAAAGCTAGCTGTAACAGCATAAGACCACACCAGAGCATTTTTAGGTACAGGGTCTATAATAATGTTAATGTTGCTGTTGAGGACAAGCTGTTAAGAAGAGAGTAAACTAATTTCTGCTTCACTACACAACCAACCTTGAAAATCATCCTGAGCTCTTAATTGTGTTACATTTTTTCTTGTACATTATCCCGGTAGGTCTCTGAGAGCAGCTTGCCCAGTGCACAGATGTAGGGTGTCATGGGTATTTGTGTTTCACATTCTCCAAATTTCCTGATGAAAAGGACCGGTCCCCTTTGCCAATTTGGGTTTGCTTGGACTAATATATTAGCAAGAGTTTTCAAATAAACACTAGCCTCTTGACTGTGCCTTGGTGCGGAGGGACAATACAGCGGTTGTGATGAAGAACTTTATAGGAACATTTAACCTAAGAGTGAGGGATTGGAGCAGGGTAAACAAAGCATTCCTTTCCTTTTCATCAGAGTTTAACTGGACCCTTATAAGCAGTCTCACCTCCAGGCCACAGTTCCCACCACACCAGGCACTTGGCAAATAAAGATAAATCAAAAGAAAGCTCTATCCCATAAGATATAATACTGACTTCAAGAAATATTGAGGTTCAAAAAAGTTATTCAGAGTAACAATATCATTCTACCTCAACACCTCTTGCCATTATGTTACTAAATTAATTATTTCGCCTTAGAGTTAGGCCTGGTTTAGACATTAGATTATACTTATGTTCCTCTCGTCCTTGATGCTTCAACCTTCAACCGATTTAAAACCAACCTGGTTTACTTTCCTGGTAGAGCTTGTTTAGAAATGCCTTAGTCTTGGTTTAGAACTAAAGTCTTATAAACAAACTAAAGTTTATAGACATTTTAAAATCTGAATTCTTCTCAGTCATTGTACATATTAGCACACTTCCTCATCTACACTACATCTACTAATCAATAGCAGACAGGGGTTGCATCGTTCATTATTGGTTGATTGTATTTAGGCCACACAGAATCCCAGGTTTATGAAAATTACATATTTTTTTAAAGATACTCCCTAATATCTTCGATTCATTCACACAAAAAATCTTTCATTGTCTCATTAAATCAGTCCAACTAAATGATTTGCACTCAACTAACATGGAATATTTTATATTTTGAGATGCTGTATTTTTTCATAACTACAGTCCATAATTGTCCATGTGAGTTGAATGCATGTACTGCATTTCAAGTTGGACTGATGTACTCAAGCAAACACTTTTTTCAGTGTATATTCTGACAGTGATAGTAGTAATGGCAGTATACCTCCCAAAGTGCACTTGTGAGCAGCAGGACCTGAGTGGGTGCTGGAGACGTTACAGCCTCAGGGGCCATTTGGTTATACTCAGGGGAATGCTTGTTGTGTCAGTCATTTGCAGCAACTGCTAAAGAGTGCACTTAGCATCCTTTGTTTCCCCCCACCAGCAAACATGTGGGGAGTGACATGATACTGTACAAGAGCCTGGACAACATATAACATTTCAAAGCCATTTTCTAATTGTTTCCAGGCCAAGGTCGACAGTCTATATGGAAGCAATCCCTTCTTTCAGACTGCTTTTTTCATCCGCACATTGGGAAACATTAAAGTGTTAAGTAAACTTAACCCAGGCCGGCTAATTCATTGAGAAATGGCCAGGGTCTCTCCATTCAGTACACTATCAGTGACACTCTGTCGCTGCGTTTCCGTCCATTTCAATGGCCACCATATGTTAACTGAGTCTGTGTGGTACATGTGACCTCATAGACAAAATAATATGGACATTGATTTAATCATTAAATAATGATTTGGTGCCCTGCTACGAGTGACCAAGCAAATCATGACATGAGGAACACAGTCAGGAAGAGCTTATAAAATAAAGTGTCTTCAAAAATGGCTCTATTCTTGGTTTAGAGTCTTTAGATTTGTTTTTGAACAAACAGATTATTGACCAAGTGCAAGGCATGTTTGAATTCCATAACACAGCAAACAAACAAAGAAGCATACAAAAAGCAACCATAAAATTGGCTTTAGAAATTGTACAGGACTAGACTATAATTTCATATAATCTATTACATAGGACAATGACACCTCCGACTTGCAAGTCACATTAGTGCACCTTGTGTCACTACTGTATGTTGTACAGTACAACTAAAAAGCAACTATTTATAGTGCATATGTGCAATGCAAAAGTGACAAACACGCTCACATTATTGTGGTTAATATTAAATAGCAAATACTTAATAAAAACGGAATTGGCAGCAAGTAGTGAAGACCTAATAATATTAATAATCTCAATTTAAAAAAAAATGCATTAAACACAAAGTGTCAGACTGTTTCTTTTCTTTTCAATTGGATTTTATTTGTACAGTAATGGTGTGAAATATTCTCCAGTAACATATGTTTATAAATGATCTTATATATCATTGTAAAAGCTCTTTACACTGAATGCACCTCAAAACTCAGATCCTATATGAAACAATTATGAGGTAGACAATAATAATGGTATTTTCCACCCTCTGCAAAAAACAACAACATATTGAATACAGCTTAAATTACTCTGTCATCAATGTAAGAAATATATGATTATCATGAACCTCTGTACAGTACAAATAATAAAATTATTAAAGAATAAAAATTATACCGATTTGAGTGCATTTGTATATTTACAAAGAAATGCCGTTTGCTCATTTCTCCATTGTTTGCACTTTGAGTAATATTTACAAATATGTACATAAAAAATAATGAACAGCAGTGCATTCAAAGCTAATGTGCATTTAAATATCGTCTCGTTTGCGAGTCTTTCTTTTAATATAACTTTTCATCAGTCGGTCTTTTCTCAGTCTCTCTCAGTGGAAGTGCATTGCGTAAAGATGCCTCAGTATTGTGTGCTTTTTATAGATAGGGCCTCAGTCTTTCACTCAACAGCGAGTCAATCCTCCTTCATTTTTGGAGGTTTCAGTGCCCTCTCTGTCCACAGGTCGAATCGCTTTAGTGTCATTTTTAATTTTACATTCGTTCAAGACATAATGGACAACATAGAGACATTTTTCATTTCTAGTTTTCTAGTCCTAAATATTTTCTTTTTGGGCCCATATCATAACAGAACTATTATACCCCAACACTAATGAAAGGTCCAAGTACTATGTGGCCGCATGTGCTCAGCACTTCACACTGTCCTCCGTTGACTAAACAGGGCTAAATCTCACGTAGGCATTATCTTCACTCTGTCTCTCTCTGTGTTTGGTACATCAGACTTTCGCCCCTTTCTTTTTCAGTGGGGGCAAAAGCACGCACTTGTTGCTCGGGGCCTGCGCGCTGACAATAACGCAATTACTGGACTTTGGAATGATGCACACAACCAAAAGAGTCCAAAATTGGTGTGCGCATTGGCAGAGACATACAACGGAGCATTCACATCACACGGGCCAAGAGCGTCCCGAGTCCCCCTGCCTTTCGGCACAAACAGGTGCACAGTTTGGACGCCACATGTAGGACACTGTGGGGAACAATAGCGTGTTTGATGGACTATTGGGTGAAAAAGAACGATTTAAGGCGAGACTAAATAGCAGCCTGCATATCCCTTTAAAAATAAGGCGCGTCGTTACATCTCATCTGTGGGAAAAATGCACGTTGTTGCCAAATAGTGGGACCCATAAACTAAATCTAGTCCAGCCTGAAGGGCCGCTACCTGCACCCGCACTGCTCCACCACCATGTCCTCGTATTGTTTGTAGACCACGTTGTTACCAGAATCTATGTACAATATGCTAATGGGGCTGAGTTTCGTGGGTACACAGCAGCTCGGAGGAGTACTGTTGGGGTCCATGGAGTTCATAAGCGTCTGTATGATAGCGTGGTTGGTGGGCTCCAGGTGCGACCTCAGCGGGAAGTCACACACGCCCTCGCAGTGGTACGCCTCATAATCCAGGGGCGCGATGATCCAGTCGTCCCAGCCCAGCTCTTTGAAGTTCACGTGCAATGGCTTTTTGCTGCACCTCGATTTGGACTTTTTCCCGTGTCTTTTGCCGTGTCTGTTGCTCAAAGCAGTCCTTCTTCGCCTCCTCGGACCCTCGCCTCTCACGCTCCGCAACGAAACCCCCTCCTCCTCCACAGACGCCTTTATAAGCGCTTCATCCTTTGCGTCTTTTTCACTCACAGACCTTCTTGATTTGATTTTCTCCTTCATTTCATTGAACAAGTTCTCTCTCTTTTTTGAGCGCGTATATGCCACCAATATGGCCTTCTCCTGTTGCGACCTGTCTCTTCTCTCCAAACCCAGCTGCCTCAAGTCCACCTCAGTGTCCGTTTTACCCAAAGTGACCCTCAACTGAAGGCAGAGCTGGTGATGTTTATTATGCTGTGTTTTAAACAGTTCCCATACGTCCAAAACTTCCCATCCCGCTTTAGTGGCGTCCAGAGGGTCCAGTGACCGGGAGTCCAACAGCGTGTCTGAGCGGCATGGGTAGAGCTGGATGTTATAGAGGCCAAAGGAACTGTGCAAATCTCCCGAAGGTCTCCTAAATATCCTTAATTCCGCCCCGACCAGCTCCTCTTTGTCTGAAAGGGTTGAGACATCAAACAGATACTTTTGTCTTCGCAGTGGTGAGTGCAAAAGATCGTCTGTGGAGATAAAAGAAGAAAATAATTGCAGTCAGATTCACTTAGAGTGTACAGTGTTCAGGGCAAGGGGGAGGGGCGCGCATTCTCCCACAGAGGCCTTCTTTCGCTCCCAAGCTCCGTCCTAAAAGTCTTGTTTTTCAAAGGTCCCCGCTGAACAAACTACAGATGATATTTCTTCTTAACTTAACGCATTTGTTTTGGGTTTTAAAATATAGGCCCACCCTATTCGGCTTATTAAATAGAAATAAATGTTGCTTTTTAAAGAGTTTTACCTTAAAACCTGTGCGCATAACTCACTCCTTTCAATACCTACATCCAGGAAGCATCTAATCTCACGTCAAATCACTCGATGTGTGAGCTATTTATCCACTAACCACACGTCACTTGAAGGCATAATTTTATAACTGAAGTTCACGTCATTTTTAATCAAAGTCGTAATAAAACACTGCTGTTTCCAGTCTAGTCGATGACAGATTGATCTTAATTTCCACCTCTTTGGCAGAAGGAAAAAGGTAAAGTTTTCCTACTGTAAAAAAAGAACAAAGAAAGGGATAAAAAGTGGCCCAGTGAAGTGAAGGCCCCTATGTGCTGCCAGACACAACGGACTAAAGGCGACATACTGTACACTCAAGGGAACAATACACAATTAACGCATTATTCTGAAGCAGACCCAAGAGAGGCCTACAGGCGCAGCGCAGCTAGGGCTCATCATGTTCCCTACAGCCTGTAATACACTGTACATGGCATGCAATTAAAAGTTAATCAAACTAGCTTATGAAAAGTTAGATTTTAAATTTCATAATCATGTTTTGAAGGAGGGATATTCGAAACGGTATTTTTGTGCATTTATTTTAGCAAGTGGCTGCCAAAATGTGGTTTAAATCAAGACAAACTGTGGGAATACGTGTGTTCTCGCTTGGTAAATGAACTGTACCCTTTTGCGCATGTTATTATTGTGGTTATAGTAATTCAAATAAAGGATGGAGGAAATGTCTTATTAAGGGGGATTAAGTGGTTTTAAATGGCGCCTGATGCTTGAGTTTATAGCCACTGTTTTGGCTGAACGTGAATGAATCAAAGTATGATCTGCGTCAGTTTAAACACCACTGTGATTGTGGATAATAAATCACCAGAAAAGCATAAGAGATCTCTAAAGTCGCCTGTCAGTTTCCCTTCATTGATCCCTGCCGAGTCAAACCGTAAAACGCATTGAAACCAAGTGGTCCTGTCTCTAACTTTTTGCGTATGGTCTGTGTTAGGAGTGCTCCCTTTGCCCCTTTTAATTAGTTTTAAAATAAGCTCTCAAACAAATTCGAGTCCAACGAAGAATTAACAGTTTTCTATATCCCCATCTCCCTCATTAAACCCCGCGCGCTCTTGGATTTCACCTCGTTTTTGCCAACGACAACATTATTCCCCTCAACCCGCGCGTGCTGTGTGCCGTATTGGTGTTGACAGTGAGAAATGCAAGCCCTTAATTTCTCGACAATGTTAAATGACGTTTTTCCATTACGCGTAAAGGTACTTAGAGAGAAGTAGTTTTATTGCTCGGCAAAAAAAAAAAAAAAAAAAAAAAAAAAACTGACAAGCGCAGCAAGAAGTTCAACTCGACCTTGTTGGTTTGTTTCTGAACAAACGAAAAACATGTTTTTGTCATCTATGCCTCTGTTTCGAGTGAGAGGGGGAGACTAAAAGAGGGGAAAGGGGACGCCATCTGCAGCTTTAATGAGTTACCCCCAAAGTGCCAAAAGTAATTTTCGGATTGGGTTTATTCTTTTATGATTTTGCCATTACTGACCTCTAGCACTAGTTTTTAAGGACATTTTATCTTTAACACACGGGGCGTGGAAACAAAAGAACCCCTAGGTGTACTAAGACTTTTTTCTATATGGCTAAATCACGCACTGACATGACTCGGCCCTTTCTTCCCGATGGAGGTGATTTAAACTTAGTCCCTGGCGAAGGTTCATTCCACGGGTTAATGCAATGCAACACTTCAGGGATGCTGGGACGGAAAAGAGCAAGCGTAGTACGCAGCTGAAAGAAACGGGGAAGAAAAATAATTTTCCGTAATTAAAGTGGCGGTTGCAAAGGGAGGCTGTTGTAAACCAAAGAAAGTACGAGGCTCTTTACTCAACAGCAGAGGAAGTATTTTGATTTTTCTTTACTTTTGGTGATGTGCCATCGTGGCCAGGCTGGGTCATTATGGGAGAATAGAAAGTGTTTGATATGTTATGACATGAACACTCAATTAGATCAGCGAGATCAAATACTCCAATCAGTCGTTCGATGCCAAGCGGCGCTCACAGGGTCCAGCTCGGGGTCAGAGCAGTGACACATCACATCACAATCACAGCACAGACTCTGGCATTTTTGGTTCCATCAAATCAGCTTCTCTGCCCCTTAGGACTTGCTTCAAGTGTACCGTTTTTTATATGCGGTGTAACCATCCTTTGGTTAAATATTTCTATTAAAAAATCTTTAAGATTCCCATGAGCTGACAATCCAATTAGGTACGCATCCACTGCTATCTTTGAGTGTCTCAGAAAAAAAACGGCAAACAAACAGTTTTTTTTCTCTTCCCACAAAAGATTAACTGAGTTTATGTGATCTTGTGTTTGTATTTATCAAACCGTGTTTGTCCTCTCGTGCACAAATCACTTGGTTACACATGACCCAAACACCTGTTTCCTACACCGACTGCACACACAGAGGCCCTGTTTCCCTCCGAGAGATAGACACTGTCATAAATCTAACTGTGCACTTTTAACTAATAATATATAAAATAAAATAAAAAAACTTAAGTGGAAACGTTTCCACAGAAAAACCTGCCACTATTCACGCAGAGGTTGGTCGTTTTTGGGCGCAGTGACAGTGATTTACAGCCTTCATTTAGAAAGAGCCCCAATTAGTGTTTTAGTGTCGTGTTACCCAGAGGTTAACCAAAGAGCCGTATAACCTACTCTAAATACTATTATTAATAATTCTGATTTACTAATTTTTACCTGTGTTTTGCTGCTTGACGAATGTGTAGACATAATTCAACTATAAATGTTAATTAAACAACTTTCCCCTCTCAATTTATACGCTTCAGCACTTGTGCGTAAAACGCGCGTAAAAGTATCCTTTTGCTTTCAGATCTGTTTTGTAAAAAAAATAAAAGAAAATTGTGGGAGCAATGCGGAAACAGAAAGAAAGAGTAAGAGTAGAATTATGCAAGAGTTGGAGTCTGCTTGAGATGTAAGCATAAACCAACCTGTTCCTCTGTCCACAAAACTTGTTATGGTGTTGGCAGACTTGGAGGAGCGGAAAAAGCTTGCGTTTAGTCCGAGTTTTTCCGCGGCAGAGTATGTCCTGTAAATTGACATCATATATTCATGCGGCACAATACCATCTTTTAACTCTTCTTTATGATGGTTATAATGGCTCACTGAGGGATGAGAGGACGACAAAATGTCTTTTAATAGTTTGTTTGACCTCTGTCCGTCCGGATGCAGGGTTTTGGCTCCTCGATGCCTCTTTGGTGCAGACGGGGAGATGATAGCAGCAGACTGAAAGCACGGTATATTCCCAATAAAAACAAAAAGAAGGCCCATATAAAGCGCTACGAGGAGAGACGGGTCCATGGCTGGAGATATTGATGATGTGAGTGAAGTTTGTCTTCGCGGAGCTGGTGGTGATGGTGCGCCTCAGACGTTTCTCTCAAAAACCTGCTGTTGCTTCACGCGATCTCCGCTCTCAACAAGAAGAAGTGTGTTTGCGTTCTGGAGTCCGCACAAGAGCGGAGAGTGTTGGGCCGCAAGAAACACGCCCACAGGGGTGCATGGTGCAGCGGGCTTCCCAAACAAATTCATATCAATGACCCACGGAGCATACAGAGTTAGCCAGAGTCTGCGAATTATGTCTGGGCAGGAAAGGTTTTTTTCTCACCTGCTGCATAGAGGAAAACAGTGCGTTCACACTGGAAGAGATTGCCTTTAATTAAATGTTTGGAATTGTTATCATATCAAGAAAAAAGTTAAACTTTAAATTTCTACCAAAAAAGTAAAAATTTGGTGTCCTTTATCGCTAAAGCACTGATAGCATGTACAAGGACACGTCACACGAGATACGATTTTACACATAGATATGGACCACACATAAAGTAGCCAACAGAATGTCTACATATGATGTACTATAAAAAGAGCAGTTGTTGAATGTAGGCCTATATTAATTATTAAACCTTGTAGAGAAATTCCTATAGCCCAGAAGTTAAAGGGAACACAGTTGAGATTTCTTTTGTTTGTTTAGGGAGATTCTAATAAGCCAGAATACGTTTATAGGCTACTTACACATTTTAGATTTAGAGTTGTTTTACAAAAACATTTGGCAACAACTGGACAACTGAACTCTGGTTTAATGATGCAGTTCTGCTGACATCTAGAGGCCGCTATCGGCAGTACAACTTCATTCCAGTTGGTCATTATGATCATTGTTGTCCTGAGGCAGTTCACGCGTGAAATGTCTACTTTCGCCCACCAGAGGACGACAGACACAAGAAGACAAACTGTTCTTTCAACGATAAACACTATAAAACAGTATTGGGTCGTGGGTGCGTTCAGTCTGATCTTTTAACGATGGCCAAAACCTGGGCAAACGAGATTACATCACCTTTATCTATGGGCTTTTAAACGACCTCAAAAAGTTTCAGCCCCTTCGTCTTCAAAATTGGCACAATTTAGGCCTACGATGAAACGTTATAATATATAGAACCAAAGGCTATAATATTGTATGGTTGATAATGAATCACAAAGGAAGTGGTGTACTGTAAATAGAGAGAGGTGATGGGGGCGTAAACAGACTGCTGGTAAAAACTAAATTTCAGGACCATGGAGAGCCAACATGCCTTGACAAATATCAGGCATTGTGCAATTCAATGTAGGATACATTTTGTCCAATTTGGAGTGAATGTGTTTTGTGGTTTTGCTAAAAGAATAAAACATCGTGCCTCATTTTGCAAATAGACGTTTCATTTATTGATGTCGGCCACTCAGCGGTTAAGTAATGGCTCACGTGTTATGTAACACACTTGGGGATAGTCGTATGGTCATATTGTGCTTGCCGTGTTAGTGCTCTCGCTTCTTGTCCAATCGCGACGGTGCTCGCTGTGGTGTAGAGAGAACCGAGTGCAGCAGAGAAACAGAAGCTGAGGAGACTGCCACCGCGCAGCATCACCATCATCAACAACAACAGCAACAGGAAGGACCCTTTGTGCTTCATCCTTCTGACAAACATCATCACTAAACCGGGTAAGACTTGCAGTCATCATGTATTATTGAAGTAGCCTATTTGATTGAAATGCGTAAAATATAGAGAGATATGAGGGGGGTGTTTACTTAAATGAACAGATGTGGGTGTTTGGCTGATACTGTAGCCTACAGGGTAGCCTACTGACTACAATAACAATAGGCTAAATGTTTATTACGTAAATTGACACCTAGACGTTTACAGTGGCCTTCCCTTACATATATGACATGACTCATATGGGTAGCCTATATATTTATGGTAGCTCCCTTTTTCTGTGAGAGAGTGAATACAACATTATAAGTAAACCAATGTTTACTCTTTAAAGTAAAAGTGTAATAAACAAAGAGAATGATTTAAACAAAGAATGGAATTTAACAGTGCACTTGGACATATGTTTACGGACTGTTTTTTTACTGTGAATAGGCATATCTCGCTTTCCAACAGTACAAGTTAAAAATTAGATTGGCCTATACATTTACACATTTTTTTATGATGTGCAGTATTCTTATTTTGCTGGGAGACAGAATGTTCGTGGATGCTGCCCAGGCCTGATCTGAAAGTGAAAGAGATTACTCACAGTTGATGACCTCATGCAGTCACAGTGATGTAGGCTAAACTGTTTTCTCAATAGTATTAAAATCTATCCAAGAAGTAAGTCTGAATGGGCACTGTTTAATACAGTAATTTAAAATGTCAACAAATTGTCATCTTAATATTTATAGGCATGCTTAAGTAAAGGTAAATTGTACAATACAGTGCAGATGTGTGAAGCCATTGGTTGTTTTTCAAAGTGCGTCACTGGTGAAATTATACAAGTTCATTATAAACCTCATTAATGTTCTGACTGAAAGAACAAGAGGCCGAAGAGTATGCAGATAACATCAGAGAGTGCAATAAAGATTAGCATCACTAATAAACAAGGAAGCACATAAACCGGGCTGGATTAAAGGAGATATTATTCGCGCCCACGCCATGCTGTTTTTTAAATCGGACCATCTGGACAGGCAAAAGGCTTAAAATATTGTTTATCAGTTTGTTTGTTTTTTATCTATAGGGTCATGTCCTATACAATGACATTTAGAAGCTGTGATCTTTTTGGTGTTGGGAGATGAACAATCCTGAAGTCGCAGCTCTAGATAATTGCTCAGTCTGTTGCTCAGTTGGTAGCCAATTAAAATGGTCTGGATTTAAGCTTATACCACAGTAGGGACCACCAGTGAATTCATAATCCCACAGTCAAGGCATTGAATAATTTAAATCAAAACATCAATGAGCTTACATTTTACTATTCTTGTATAAAAAGACTTAATGTCACAATAAGTGATTGAATGCAAAGATTTGTATTGTTTGCAGGGTGGCAGAAGGCGGAAGTTTAGCAGTTTTGTTCACTAACTAGAAGGGTGGTGGTTCAGTGTCCACTCCAGTTCATACTTGTGTCCTGCAAGACAGTTCACCATCTCATGTCTGAATGTGAGATTGTGGTGATGGTTGATTAGGCTATTGGCATGGTTTGGCGGCTATCTGCTCTTAAAAAGTCTTAGTCCATTATTACTATTTGATGCAAGAACCAAAATGACAAATGAAGGATCACTGTGGATATTTGTAATGTATATTACATCTATCACCTTTTGCCCATCACATAATTGTCTCTCACTGCATTTGTCTCGCCTTTGCTTTCTAGTTTTTTCAAGTGAAGGACAGATTTGCACCTAAGCCACAGAATAATACAGTATATGCTGCATAGAGATGTAAATATAATTGGTCCCATGTATCCAGAATTGGTAATGCAGCATTTTCTCTCGGTAACTAAGCCTGTTGCTAGGCACGACTTTGCTCATGCTGGCCCGCTTCTGCCTAATGTAATGTGCAGTGCCCGGATGCCATGTTTGCCAGCTGTGCAGTGCTTAAGTGTGGTCTGTGGGAATGTAGATAGTGAAGCTTAAAGAAAGGGGGCACATAGGCCTCAGTGAATCAAAGCTATTTCTGAGACTGACTGAGGAGGTGTCTGATTCCCAATAGGCATTGCTCCAATTTGACAACCCTCACAGGGCCCAGGCAGATCAGAGAAAGAGGCTTTTACACACATAGCATGCTTCTACAAGGATTGAATCATGAGATGAAAAAGCAGGAAAATATAAAACCCATGAGTCACTAGAGATGAGATTGCTGATTTAATAAAAATGGGGAATCAAACTGTAAAAACATTCCAGTCAAAGAAAAAAAGATTTTGTAAATGTATAGCTTCTCTGTTTTATTTCAGGATTGCATTTGAGCATAGATTATAATGCTGGAGTTAAATAAACAAGGCAATATTTGTCATTTATAAAAATCTTCATGTCTTTGTATAATAAATAAAATATGCTATTTGACATTTGTAATATACAGTGATGCAGCTGTAGTTCATAGGGGTAGTATGAACTAGGGTACTTATGTAACATCTCCCTTAATGCAATGATGTTGAGAATCAGAGGAAGAAATAGGTCAAAAGAATGAAAGCTAGAGGTAGATTGCATAAACCTGATATAAATATAGTTGATCATGTATTTTATGATTGTCTCAGAAGCTGATTGTAGCTGTGGGCAGGAAGCATACCCGTTCTGAGTGGCCCAGTGACTGACATGAATTTTATTTGTTAAAAATGATTTGAGATGACATTGAAAAACTGTTAAGGTGCTATTGTTTCTTTACTTGATCAAAGACTATGACTGAGTGACAAAGTGCTGCACAAGGTTAGATATCAACTATATTAATAATTTCTGCCATCTGCTTTATGCCATGAAGGCAAGTTATGTTTGTGCTGATGAGAGTGGCTGAGCTTAACAGCCCAACACTGAAAGTCCTTGTTTCTTGTAGTGTATAAGTACCATTTCAAAACACTGCCATATTGAGAGACATCAAAAGATGACTTGCCTATACTCTCTGCTATTTGCTGTTTCTCAGGGAAAAACGCAGTGTGAAGCACAATGGGACATTTCCAAGATTTTGAGGTTAGTCAATACATATTTCTAATCTTATATTTTCTGTTTTCTTAATATGATATTCATTTGGCTAAAATTGTACCTGATTGTTGCAGACCAAAAAGTCAACTGAAAAAGAAAGCCCTCGCAGTCGCATTCCACGTTTGGTTCTTCACTATCGCCCAAAAGACACAAGATCACCCATGTCCGATTCACCTTATTCAGAGGAGGAGGGGAAGGAGTCAGACCACTCAAAAAGAACTATAAGCACTAACAGCTTCTTCTCTGGTAGGGAAACATCTTACATAATTGTGTGGCTTAAATTCAAAAATTTGTTGATTTCAATTTGCTATGGCATTTGGCATTATGTAAGCAAAGTGTAAGTGTCTTCTATGTATTATTTAGGCCTTCATGAAAAACAACTAGACCCTTTGTTGCCAAAAGCATTAGGCTATATCAAAAGTGCTTTCACTGGCTATTTAGATATAATTTACCTGCTTGTGAGTTAAAATATCTAATCAGTCAGTCACATTGTATAAAGTCATGGAATTTAAATGCTGCTTCATGAAGCAGCTGAAGAATGAAGCCAGTGCTAAAGCTGTAAAGGACAATACCGAGTGCCACTTTATTAGGTACAAAGTGTATCTCACGAAGTGGTTATTGAGTATACACATAGTATGTGCAAAGGTGAAAAAATCTATAGTCTAAAGTTTTGAGTTAGTGTAAAAGCTGCTGTCAGTAGCAGTTCAAATGACCCTTGAGCTTTGATTGACTGCTTGTGTTTACTGCTCAGTTTTGTTCATTGCTGCCATTCTTGGCTTCTTCTGCTACAGTACTGTGTGCTTGCATGTTTATTATAGATGACACCGGCTGCCCCACCAGCCAGTCTGTGTCCCCCTCCAAAACTCCGTCTGGATCAGAGCAGAGTGCCCATAGCTCCCCAGTGCTGCCTGAGCGCAAGCCCAAAGCAAAGAGGGTCCGTATGATTGCAGAAGGGAGCACGGAACAACGAACCACAACAAGACACAAGAGGGAGCTGAGGTCAGCCATGAAACACAGAGGTAAAGTTTATGTACAAGATAAACAGGGCTATCGGTATGCTGTTTCTGACCTTTCTATTTTACAATGAATAAAAATCATCATATAAGAACAGATTTCATGATTTATAATCAGCTTAGATCACAAACAGAAAAGTGTAAAGACCAACTGAAATATAAACTCATTGACACCAAGTGCAGAATTCAGAAATTGATTGGCCTACATTAAAACCTTAGACATTTACTTTGAGTTTTTCACAACTGGCCTGTGTGCTATTGTAACCTCTTCTACTTGGAAACCTGAATTTGTGGAATACGTTGTTTGCGTCAGCCCAAGACCAAAGTGCAATAACTTTGGGTTTGCCACGTAAAATAAACAAAAATGCTGCAAATTTTTTCAATATCAAAGTGAACTGCCCGCCACTTTTCAACACAGGTCAATGGTGAAAAGCAGCTTGATTTGAGTCAGAATGAGGAAGAAGCTGATTGGTCGAGGGAAAGGTTTGGGGGCTTAGCCAATTAGTCTGATTAGCAGGAGGTTACTACACTGAGTGAATGAGCACAGAGTTGAGTTGACTCACAGAAGTGGAAGATCACATTGTAACTGTTTTGTTCGTCACAGTCGTCACTGGACACTATAAAATATGGTTTTGTTTGACGGCAAGAGATGCTTCTCAGGTATGACTGTAAAATATGTACTTTTTTTAAATGATAAAAACAATATCTAGTAGCTATGTGCATTTAGGTCAAATATGTAGTCTGTAAAATGATAAAGTTGTCAATAAATAGTCATTTTTGTAGCAGCTTGTGAACTTGTCTCTGTAGGGAGTGAAGCAGATTTCAGCTCCTCCAGCAGCACGGGCAGCCTAAAAGCCAGAGAGACCGTCTCCTCAAACTCAGCTGGAAAGAAAGCTCCAACACGCAGGTACAGCTTGTGGAGCAGATCGGTTGCTCTATAAAGCTATACACAATATGTAAAATGATAAAATGTTAAAATAATCTGTAAATAATTTGAAATATATTATTATCTTGATATAGCCGAACAAGTCGTGTCAGACCACTGCCCATTTTTAAACCAGCCGGCAGCCCAGCGACAAACAGAGATACAGAGCTGTACGCCCCCTACAGGACACCCCCAAGAGTGGCCTCATCCACCAACAGCAGCGCTAACTCCAGCCCCACCACCAGGTATCCAGATCTTATGTATTGTTCATCCGAGGACCGTAAAAAGCATTGGTATAGGGAGCTATTTGCTTGTGGGGAAGCATATTCCTCAGGGTGATTGACAATATAAGATTTCTTTTCTAAGGATTTGTTGAATGAAAAAAAAAAATCTAAAAAATAGCAGTCAAACAATCGGGACTTAAGGCCTCCATTTAGGAACTGCAAAAACTAAAACTATAGTCATCAATATTTAACTACATATAGATGTTCAAACTGACAGGCCTGCAGCTTTCTATGACATTTTATACACATGCATGTTTTTTAGAACAATTTAGAAATTCAAGCTCCAATCAGTACAGTTTCTTTGCAGTAGCTGAATCTGTATTTTCTTGCTGCTAAATACAAAATTTCCCCTTCCTTCTGTCTGCTTTGCTCTGCTTGCTTGGCATAATGTCATGTGACATCTTTTCCCCCATCACCCCTTCTCCTGGGCGCTTTCCGTTTCTATTTCTGGCACTGCACTCACATCAGAGCCTCACATATCCAGGTTGCCACGGTATTGTGCTTGGAAAAAAAACTGTACCTTCCGAAATCTGATGACAAAAATACATGATTCGTCTTTTTGCTTTAGAAATCAGTACATGATTTCTAGCTAGTACAGTGCTAGAGCAATTGGCAATTGGGTATAGTTAATGTCTCTCTGTGCTGATCCTGTATCTAGTTAAAGCTGTATTTTAGGGGGTTTTGTGTGTAGTCTGCACTAATCCTAATGTGGGATAGCAATTCCAGGCCTCACAAAGCATCTGCCTCAACAGCACACACTCAACTAGGCTAATTACCTTGTACCCTGATTACCTATACAAATGTGAATGTAAAAGCCCAGGTTTCAATTATTAGACTAACTCTATTGATCCACATGGGAAATCTCGCAATGACTATTTTGGGTTGTTGGTGCAAAATGTGTACTTGGGTATTCCTGTCATTCTCCTTAACATCAACAACATAATTTTCTTTGTTCACAGAAGAGCAAACCTAGGTCTCTACCATTCATGTGGGGACAACCACGGCATCATACCTCCAAATCCAGAGAAGTACCTCACGCCTCTGCAGCAGAAAGAAGTGGCAATAAGACATCTGAGAACCAAACTGCTGGAATCAGAAAATGTAGTACGAGACAGGTATGCTTTTGCCAACACAATTCAAGCATTTACCATAGTCAGTAGACATACTTCAGTAGATTCTTTCAACCCTCATGATGGCCAAGGGGTTGTGATTATGCAAGGGGGAGAATGAGAAAATAGACCTGTTTTTAAATGCAGCTATATTTAACTCTTGGCCCTTGTGCTGAGTCAGTCTGGAGGTGTGATGTAATGCCCACATGGAACAGCTTCACTTGAGCAAATAATTGAATTTGAATAATTACATAAGATGCACAATGTGGAAACCAGAAAAAAAATATAAAAATGTTATTACTAAATATTCATGAATCTGTTAACTTCAACAGGGAGAATGAAATAGAAGAGCTGAAGGGGCAGCTCAGCCGTATGCGAGAAGACTGGATTGAGGAGGAGTGTCATCGGGTGGAGGCACAGCTGTCCCTCAAAGAAGCTCGCAAAGAAATCAAGCAGCTACGTCAGGTGGTGGAGACCATGAAGAGCAGCCTAATGGAGAAAGACAAGGGCATTCAGAAATACTTTATTGACATCAACATCCAAAACCGAAAACTTGAGTCGCTGCTTCACAGCATGGAAGTGGCCCAGAATGGCAGCAGTATCCACGATGAACAGACCCTGGACTTTATCTGCGATGTGTCGAATGCCAGTGGAAAGAAGATGGAAAGTGAGGTGGATGCTGGGATAGAGCAAGGAGCTGAGGCTATGGCGGACAGTGGGCTTCTTGTCAATGATGAGATGGCCAACAGAGCGGACATTTTGGAGCAGGTCTTCATGTCCACAGCGGTCGAATGTAGCCAGGATTCAAGTGGGAAACTGAGGGTTGAGACTGGGGCGATGGTGACCACACTTTCAGAGGTGGGAGAATTGGAGGATAGGTCCACCAGTGAACCATCAGGAGTTGTTGTAAATACAGCATGTACAACTGTTACCTTTCTCACGTCCCAAGAAGATAAAGAGGTCCAAACTGATCCAATCATCATGTCTTCAGATCTTCAAACTCTACTTCTCCAGCTGCTGAAGTTTCATGGTGTAACTTCAGAAGACCCCAGCCTACCAAACTCCCAAAGTCTTATGAGCCTACAAAACATTCCAACTGCCCAAAGTTTGAAACCACCTCCTTCTGGCATGCCTGTCCCAGGTGCAGTAGAAAGCCCAGATACCTCTACAGATTCAGGCATCCAGCTTACAGAGAGCCCCCGGTTCATGGAAGAGCTAGACTTTGGAAGTGAGGATCCTCACGTTAGCCCTGGACTTGATGTTGTGGAAAAACGCTATTGGAGCAACAATATTTTGGTGGACTTGATGGCGGTGGCTGCCCCGGTCTTACCTACGGTGGCCTGGTTGTACACAAGGCATGGAGTAGATGGAAGTGCTCCATTTTACAACATCGCCGCCCTTATCCGAGGCTGTTGCATGATGGGATTGCACTCTCTTCGTCATGTTTCTAACAGGCCAAACACTTAATTGCCCTCCAACCCGCATGCACACACAACTAACGCTAAAGCACTTCAGTATCTTATTTGTAAGATTTGTTGCATTATTGAGCACAATCAGCCAATTTATTTGAACTTACCACTTAACTTTGCACTGTATAGTTTTCCATGAACTGAGGCAAAAATGGTGATATGAAAGGGATTATTTATAAAGGGTTATTTAAATATTTATTATTTCTGTGTATAAGCTAATCATCTGGGTAGATGGTTATGTGTTATTGTCCCGTACTGTCCCTAATTGTCACAAAGCTTGCTAGACTTTTTTTGTAGGTGAATGTTTTTCTGTTGTTGGAAAGGTCGCCAAGTGTCACTTTGGTGTTTCCGTTCAAAAGTAAACCTTAAACTTTAGCCAAAGCTTTAATGTGAACTCACTCTTTTGTGTAGAGCATATTTTTTTTTCCTCACTGGGAATAAAGCTTTATTTTGTACAACCTTTGTATTGTTAATAGACGTTAAGTTGATGCTTCAATGCACTTGAAGCATCAACTTGTTACGTGCCTGAGCTATGTGCAATACCGTTTACTTAAAAATGTCCTTTTATCTTTAATATTAAAGCATGATTATAACTGGCTTATGTGTGAATAAGTCTTTTACTTGTTTTTAAACTTATGTAACAGGTACAAGTAGTCTAGAAACTGTTAGTACAGGATGTGCAAATTAATTAGTCAGATAGAGGGACGTCTACTCTGAACACAACTGATCTTCTCTGATTGCTAGTGTTACATAAAGCCTTGTAAGCTTGTAGTCCCAGACGTCTCTCTCTCGATATAATGAAATGCATTAGCACCACTCTGAGCTCTCCAAAAGCTAAAAAGCAGGCTGTGCCCTGGTACAAAAGTGGGTGAGTGCCAGAGCAGAGCAGCTGCATGTCTACCCACGCAAACTAATGATGTAAACCCTACCCTACCCTGCCAAACAATGCAGAACACCAAGGATCATGTCTGAACCAACACCCTTTAGTATGATTAGTGTTTTTCTGCCTTACTGTATGGGGATGTGCAAGTTGCATAACTATAATGGCTTAGTTCACACAGCAACAGGGAAGAGCTCTCTAATCCCCAACCTCCTATGCAGTTAGGATAGAAGAGACCACTTCTTTGTACATGTCAAACATCTGACTCCATTATTTAGAGACAATATTTCTATATTATTAAGCTCATTATTAGGTAGACTAATTCAGGCTCGACAACCAAATGGAGGCAGACATCACAAAGTTGTCACAAGTACAAGTCACCTCTGGAAGCGATTGAAGCAGATGTATTCAGTTATGACTTGATTAATTTTTATTAAAAACTGAGTCGTACAGCAGGTGTCAAATCTGCAAAGCCCGTAGTCTGTTAAACAAAAGTTTGGATAATCCCATGGACATAATGGGTGCAAAATGTAAGCAGGGTTGAAATCTGAATGATACATTTTTTAAAATGATAAAAACGAGAAGCATGCTGTGGGTATTATAATTAAAAAATTGCCTATAGATAATTTCAGTCAATTCCTTACACTACATTATTCACTGTCATTATCGACTCAAGCAAGTAACAATCAGTATTCAAAAGCATTTTTCCCAACTCCCTGCATACCACTATTATAATTCACACTGTTTTGTATCATATGTGCACATCTCAAGGCTGCCCTGAAGATTACTATGTTTCCATGACAACAGCTTAAAAATTGGCACTGATATTAACGTCTTTTGAATCCTTTTGTGTCAAAACAGCAACTAAATAAAGCTAATCTACCAACACTACATTCCCTCAGACTTCAACATACTGTATATCCATCGCATCAAGAAGGGTACTAGCATCCTTCGGATTACCATAGGAACCCAAAGCTAGCACACAGGCCATACAAGGTCATCAGGACCATTTTGGTTTGTTTTTAAATGTCTTTATTGTGATGCCAGTGTCCAGTGTCTGCATAAGACTGGTGGATGATCACATAAATATACTTGAGGGGAAAAATCATCAAAAAACATAATAAAACACAATGACACAAATTAAGGGAATCATTGGTATATGTTTTGTTAAATGTCTTTTCAAATTAAAAAGACAAATAGAAAATTATACTGCCTGCCTGTCCAATGTTAATTTCTTATTGAATTTAGGGTAAAGTGAAAGACGATTTCTGACCCAGAATGTAGAAAAGTAAAGTATGACATGTATCATTTGATAAAATGCTTTGTAGAAAAGCTCTACTGCCAATGACCTTGATGTATTATCCATCCTAAGCAACAAAGCCATTATGGTAATATGGACTGAGATGGCTGCTGGTAGAGAAAGAGGGCAGTTGGCTAACAGTTGGGGGTAAACCCTGGTTGGATTGATGAATTTAAAGAGTAACAAGTGATTCAGTGTCTTTGACCTCCTTCTGGCTCGAACCTGAGCATTGGTAAAGTGTTAGGAGAGCTTGACGGCCATTTTCTGTTCTTTCTTCATCATTCTTTGTGCCTCTTTCTCCATCTTCTTCCTCTGTTGCTCCATGTACCGCTTTTCCCTGTCAGCCAGCTTCTGTTGTCTGTGAACGAGACAAATAGTGCGTCATAACAAGAGGCAGTAAGCTGGTCAGCTGGAAGTGAAGTGACAAAATCTGACTTAGTGGAGTATGCTGTCACCTGCTGGCCATGAAGTAAACTTACAGTTATTATTTTATCATAACATTTGTCCTATAGCATAATGTGACAGCACAATATATTTACATGCTATTATTGCTCACATACATTGGTTTGTATCTTAAAATTAAAAAAATATACATTTTATTCACCACGTATTGACATCAATAGAAAAGCTAAATATTTACTTTTCTTTAACACATTGTCTTATACAATCTTCTCACAAACATATGTTAATGGGTTTACCTGAGGACCTCTTCAGCCTCCCATGCTACATCAGATTCCTCCTCCCAGGC
>JAVQKG010210518.1:0-10588 GCA_036025885.1 Hypseleotris bucephala
CAATGTAGTTACATGTTATTACAATTTGATCACTGTTTATATCCGTTATTCAGCAAGTCCAACTGTTATTTCAATTTGAATGGTTTCACATTTATACTGATAAGCCTAGGTTTACTTTCCTTTATTTTTCATAAAACCTTTCTTCCCATCTTCAGAATCCTCTCAGACAGCCTTTGAGCTGTAGACGTGGACTTTAATATTAATCCATTTCCCACTGGGATCAGGTCTGTCCCCAAGAGACCGGACCAGACCAGACAGAACCGGACTGAACCGGACTGAGAGATAGACAGGGACGCCAGTCAAAATGTCAAACTCAGCTCCACTTCAGTGATTCTCAAAAAAAAAAAAAAAACATGCACTAATTTAAAATGTAAAATATGGGGTTTATTGTATATGCAAAATTATTCTTAGCTTTTGCAGGGACATAAAGAAAGATGTGCCAATATTAAATTATGGTGGTCTCTACCCCCACTTCAATACTATATAAAAAAATAAATAAACTAAAAACAAAAAAAAATGGCCTTTTAAAAGTTATTTGGCTCTTGCTCCTGTTTCATTTTTTGGACTACTTACAATATGGTGTTGATCTACCAAGTGTAATTGTGAAAATATAAAAAATAAAAATAAAATAAATTGAAAATTTTTTATCAGGAATGTGACTATCATCTTGCAAGAGTTCAGTGTTTGACCACGTTGTCATTCAATTATCTTGCGTAATTTTTTGCTCTTCCCAGCCCTTACGTCATTTCCTCTTCATTCTCTCTCCAAAGGTATAGTTGCTGCTCCTTCAAATATCACAAAAATCTCTTTTTTTCTTCCCCAGGGGTGAAACTGTAAGCTCTTTGCCTGCTCTGAAAAATCTCCCTGTCAGCGTAATATTTTTTCCGCAAAAGTTTTCCCGCTTTTTTCTATTTTTCTCTGCTAATTCCTCACCATGGCTGTCATTTTCCTCTGACATTTGCACAAAAGCTAAAGGCCCGGTCTGTTTGCCTTACGGCGTGTGATGGAGGGGCCGCGATGTATGAATGCAGCTGAAATCCATCTCCGGCGCAATGAGACAATGATTTTGTGAGCTCCATTGTGGCACGGAGAGGTTGAATTTGCATGTAAATGTACAAGGAAATGATTCAGCGACGCCACAAAACTGATACCGCGCGGAATAAATCACATTTACATTATAGATGCAGGTGAACACAGGCCGCAGACAGAGGCTCAATACTACAGCTGTGCAGGGAGGGAGGGGTTGAACTAGTAACATATGCGGAGTGCATTTTTGTTTAAGTTATGTCGTTTGGGGGTGTATAATTCCATGATGGAAGGAAGGTTGTAACTTTTCCTCAACCTAAAACATGCACAAATGTCTAGTATTCCATATATATAGTATACTCTTTAACATAAATCACAATAAATAAATCAACTTACTGCTTTTTTTTTTCTAATTAATGTAATTTTGGTCTAAAATACCAGCAAACAGTAAAAGTGAATTTGAGATTAACCAAGGGCTCAGTGAGGAACACATACAGCATGTTTGTCACATTCAAGACCATCCTTCACATAACAGGGACATCTGTAATAGACCAACATGATATTTTTAATGCGATTGGATGAATACATTAATTTACATTCCTATACATATTTATATCTATTCTCACTTCAGTTCTAAAAAGCTTCTTTCAAAAATTGCCCCCAACTGCTAAAGCACTTTGATCCTAAAGAACCATATGAAAGAAGCTATTTGGTGAAGGTAGCTGTCTTTATATCCTATTTCTTAGTGGATTTGTTGAAAACTATGTAAAAACCCATTTGATTTTTACTCCAAAAGACGACAGTGTGAACAGAAAATCCTGTGACATGTCCCTAAAATGTCTCAGAGTTGGTAATTACCCGCATTTTCAATATTCATTCCGGCAATAATTCAACATAATGCCAGAATACTACAGCCCTAATCTGGCTCCTAACCCACCTGTTAGATTGGGATTTACGGAGGAACGCAGGGTGGAAGGAGGAGGAAGTAATATGGCTGCCATCTTGATTTACAGTATCACGGCTTTGGTTGGAAATGTTTATCCGCTGCAGGTAAGAGATGGCATTTTATGCATTGGAAATAGGTTTAGAGACAAAATGCTAAACTCCTCGTGTTTATGATGACTTGACAGATGCAGAAAGTTGAAGAAGGAATGCAAAATATAAGAAAACCATATGATATTCGATAACTTTGCTTGTATATTCTATTGTAATATTCTTTCCATTCATCCTATAGTTTTGTTTCTAAGTACTGTATCAATGAAATAAGCAGATTATATATATATATATATATAGTATATTAAAAAATCCCATATCTGTTTTGTTTCATTCAAAAATGTTTGAGTATTTAATTATGTTGAGCTTATAGTCCTTTCCATGGGCTGAAAATAACGACTAATGTCATAAATTGGGGCAAACCAGAAAGTGCTCCAGTGTGCTCTTTCACTTTCAACAAATGCACCTATAGAAACGCATTGTTGCCATTCAACAACATAACATATTGGAGATGTGCGTTTGCCTGTGAAAAAGTAGTTTAATTTATTTATTTTTTCTTCAGAGCTCCACAAAACAGCTGGAATAAATAACTATTGTGTTTTCAGTATTAAAATGTGCTACACTATACCTAAGAAAAATATTTTGGACACACCATTTGGTCCACATACAGCAACAAAATTACTAGTGGAACCACGTGATAAGCGTTTCACCTTATTAAGTCTTTCAATCGGCACATGTGTTCCCTGTTGGCTGAAGCCTATCACTGTGTTCGATCACATTGATGAGCTGCTATGATGGTCATCTTGGTGGATCTATGAAGATACCATCAGCTCTGGTAACCCAACAGAAGGTAACCAGAAGGTTGCCATCACTTGAGGCATGAAAATGTTTTAATGGGGAATGACAGAAGTATAAGAAATAAAGTTGTAATTTTGCTCAACCTGGTTTATCTAAATTAATTATTCATTGATCTAGGTTTGCTGGTGGTTAGAGCCAATTCTAGCAACTCTGGGTCTAAAGTGGGTTTCACTATAGCCAGTTAGTTGCAGCATGTCTGACACAGCAACCGTTAATGGTGCATGCCTGCTCCTGCACTATCAATAAAGCCCCCAGAGAAGCCTTGTTGCCACAACCGTTCAACAGCATATCTAATTGAAGATGTGTGTTATCAAGGCTTTGTTCATATTTAAGATGAAATCAAAATACAAAATAGACAGTGAAATATGCCAAAACAAAAGTATAATATAGGACCTTTAGTATCTCTTGAATATTGGAGAAAGAACAGAGAACCCACAGTAACACAGAGAGGTCATGCAGACTCCTCTTAGAAAGATTGCAAATCAACAAACCCAGGGACTGAACATTTATTACTGTCAAAGAGATACGTAAGAATTCTTGTTTATTTAAAAGAAAAATCAGTTTGACTTGAAAAAACACGTGAGAGGGCTGGACCTGTTGAAAGGCCTGGTGTTGCTGTATCATTTTGATGGATCACGTTGATGAATCACAGTGACGCAGGGGTCCCGTTGGAGCGATGGGCCCCGATTAACTCAGCAGAACGTGGGCTCAGCCAATGGGGGAAGCTGCTCTACGGCTCCTCCTAAAGGCCTCTTATGGATTTTTCCCAGGCGACGTTACTCTTCAATCATGGAGCACTTCATCAAGACGCATCAATGGGAGCCCAGCAAGCGGCGTAATTACAGCCTGATTTCTCCTGAGGAGTCAGAGAGGTCCCACCGCGGACACAGACAGAGGCACGGAGAGAACAGACACGTGACAGAAGAGGTTTAGGCTGATGGGAGAGAAATCCAATCTACGCAAAGACAGGGTTTCTCTTCCATTTTGACCATTAATGTATTACTTTTTTTTAGACTTAATCTTGTTATCAGGCAGAATGGTTATTGCTTATTTTGTTTCAAGAGCAGTGCAGTGGTGCGAGAGGAGGTTCTTTTGATTTAGAAAGTCACAAAAGTGGTATTGCTGGTTGGTTCTGTCCTTGAAGAAATTTGATTTGTACCCCAAGCAACAATAATAGAAAAACATTAGGGTGCTTTAATTGGTCAAACACAATGGTCGATACATCCATCAGAACCACAAAAGAAGAGGGAAAAAGGACAGAAAGATGTTAAATATCAAAATTCAAAGCTTATTCACAACAATTTTTTATTTTTTTTCTTGAAATAATTAGACATCTGTAAACTGCTACTTCCTATTCTCATACTTCCTGGTTTGAGAGTAAGATACATTTTAATTCACATGTTTTACAAAATCAGGTAGTACAGCTTTAAATGGTCAGCCCCATACAGCAGGTTTTGGTAGTTCTGGTTTAGACCCTGTTTAGTACTGGTATACGGTTAATTTAGTCTGGGTTTAGACCTGGTTTATCAATGATTTAGACTTGATTAAATCCTTGTTTAGACCGGAATTAGTCACAGCAAACCCTTCCACCCCTTATGCCCCAATTTAGGTAAATTGTAGGTAAAATGTAGGTAAATTAAGTACAATGTATAGGTACATGTTGTTACAGTTCGTTACACAGTGTATTACATTGTACTTTATGAGGTAGATACAGTGCAGTTAAGGGACAGTGAAAAATAAAGTGTTACTAAGTATATATTTATTCATTTTTCAAGTCCACTTTGAGTACCAATTTCTCACCCTTGATGAAGTTTGCAAAATCTATTTAGGCCTCTCCTTAAAATTCCACATCTTACTCCACTAAAAAACTCTGCTGAAATTGCTCTTGGAAAATCAGATCAGCGGCTCTTTAAGAAAATAAACACAGTGGTAAACCCTCATTACATAGATTCTTATTGGGGAACTGGGCTCTGATCTGTTTGTAACCCTGGTTAAATTGATTGAAACTAATCGATAACTCCAGCTTATTAACCTGTGCTGCTGGCTTTAATGAGACGGATAAATATCATAATATTTCAAACCGGGAGAGAAATATAGCCAAGTCTCAAGATGCTGGAGGATTTTTCTGATGTGAAAATCAATGGAATCCTGGTCGGCAGATTATACAGTTTGCTTATTTTAGTTCTAGCTCAGTACAAGAAGTAAGACAGCAGACTCCATTGGCAAGGATTTAAGGTGAAAACAGAAAAAGAACAAGCAGGCATTTAAATTTTGGGAAGGAACAAATGAAGGAGAAAGATACTAAATGACTATAAAACTTGCAGAAGATCTTAAACTTGAACAAAACTTTCCCAAGGTTTACTAGAGACAGATGTTGGTATGTTTTTGCTGTTTATATATAGCTTTTCAGGTTCAAGAGAGTAGAATAAAAATGTATACTTTTCCTTTATGTTTGAATGTGAGTGTTGTAAATGCATTTCCAGACATGCATAGGTGAAGTGTGGATCTAAATGGCAAAATCTAACATTAAAACGAAACTAAACTTAAAAAATAGTGGTTGTTTGAATCTTTATATTAAAGCTGCACTACCTGATTTCATTTACCCTTATATTTTGGAAAAGATATTTAATTAGATATTAGTACAGCATAACAGAAGCTATCTGAGAAAAAAAAATAGACTTTGGAGTCACCTGTGAGCTATTTTATAATAAGTTTTGTTTTAGACCAAGGGAAGGAACTGTTTAACCAAGCACATGCTTTCACATGACAGGAACCCTCTGATTGCTCGATACATCCTTTATCTATCCAGAACTGGAATCTATCATGTGAAGGAGCTAATGTTTTATTTAAAAATTCAAACTTAAAAAAATTAGCAGCCATCTCTAGATCTCTGCTATGTTATTCTCGTACCTCCTGGATTGTGTACATGCTTCCTGGTTTGAGTAAGACTGTTTTGGAAGGTAACACAAGAGAGAAATTAGAAAAGGGGAGTGTATCATTCAAACTAAATTTGTTTTAGACACCTCACTTTTACAATCACAAAATCAGGTAGTGCATCTTTAAGGAATACTTTATTTTACCCCAAATTTACCCTCTGCTTTTAACCTATCCCTCAAAGCCACTGGTGCAACTTGTCATAATAATTTTTGTCTGATTTTCTCATTTCAACTGTGGACATTTATATTCATTTTTGACTTTTGATTAGAATTAACTGAAACCCTCTTAAACAATCCTTCTCTTTTGTCTTCATTGTAACCAAACAGCAGGTGACAGCCGTCGTCTTTCGGGTAAATATTGTCTTTTTTATTGAGTCTTTGCGGCTGACATTATAGTGGTGTGTTGGGGTACATTTGTTTATGTGAATGTCGGTGATGTATTGAGATGTGACCTGTAACAGATGCAGGCCTTAATTTACACTGTGCAAATTTTAATGGAGACAAATGGATGTGTTGCAGTGACAGAAGGCGTCTGTATCATCTGCATTTCACACTTTCATTTTACTGGCAACATACCTGCGGCAAAGACAGGATGGATCACAGACTACTTAATATATTTCTCTAGTTGACCTTGTGTATTTGGGTAGATTCAAAAGAGTTTTTTTTATTATTTGTGTTTTTTGTGCTATAAAGACAACACATTTCAACCCCATAGTGACAATAAGGACTAAATAGGGACATGTGTTTTTAATTGTACTATGTTCTTTAACTTAATTGCCTTGTGTATGAATTGTGCTATACAAATAAACTTGCCTTGCCTACATGTAGGTTTTAGACAAGACAAAACATAACAAAACAATACAAGAAGACCTGCTTTTACTTATATGGGTGTGTGTGTGTTGGCGTGGAAAGGTGCAGGGTGGAACAACATAGTAATAAATCTAATAGTAACTATGATCATGGCAATAGTAAGAAAAAATAATAGAAGAACTAGAAGACTAGAAGGTTGTACCACCATCCGTCCAAAAGAGGTTTTTGTTGTGCATTTTTTTTTAATTATTACAATTTTGTGAAGGTCATATTTTGATGGACGCAGTTGCTCAGTTGTAGAGCTGTTAGCCTGAAAGGTTTGGGGTACTAATGCCACTCAAACATTTGCGTATTGCTGTAGTGTCCTTGGGCAAGACACTTCACATACCTGTAGCATCTGTATGAATGCATGAGTGATTGAATTGTTTTGTGGTGGTCAGAGAATTATTATTATTTTTTTGCCTTCTTATTTGTGGGTGCCCAATCCAAATTTGGCGTTCTCAGTATACATTCATTCATTAGGATCAATTGATATGGAAGGAGGAAGGTCATTAATACTATGGAGAAGCAGCATATTGATTTTTTAAAATAGATTTTGAAAATAAAGCCAACCGATTTAGGAAAGTGTAGGAGAACGTTATTTATATTTACATTTAGGATTTAGGCATAGCAGGCCGGCCACCACATTGGAAAAGTTGTGTTAGGCGCCACTGACTTTTAAAACAATGGTATAATTCATGTAAAAGTAGTGATTGTCAGAAGTGCATTGGACACTGGTGTAGCCTTGTCTAATGTAATCAATATTTTTGTTTCCAAAGCTAAGTAACTCCACTTCTTTTGAGTCAGTCCCGTCGTTTCATAAATATTTACCTCTCTCGCGGAGCACGGCTGACGATCGATTGTTTGTCGTTCGATCCGTTTGTCGCCAATGAACCCTGACCGTAGTGATATGTCAACATATTTTTGGACAGGCTCTGGTGTCTCTTTGCTTGTTCCAGTTTGTCAAATCCTCCAAAAACTGCGAGAAAGAGGAAAAGAGGGGGGAAAATGTCTGGCAATGGTTCTGCTTGAGCGATGAGGAAATACCAAGGTTGGCACTCAAGTCTGTCACCACAAAGATTTAGTCCCGTACGCTTATGTTGCCGGGTCGGGATGCTGATCTCAAGATGGGCTTGGACTGGGCAAACTGAAATCTGACAGCAAGTTTTTGTAGATGTTAATTGTGTTGTGTTCTTTGTATTATGGGTAAAACATATATATATAAATAACTTCTGGTTCCACTGTGATAAGTCATTAGTATAAATTTTTTTATTTATTTATTTATTTAATACAGGGACAGTATATATTAATCAACATTTCTGTAAATATGCCAGAGTTAGCCAGAAGGCTATTTTTCATCTACAGTCCCTCATCTACAGTCCCTACTTTTACTTCCGGAACCAGGGCGGGCACTAATGCACTCTATAGCATTTTAACATTCGCAACCACAAAAAAGTAAACATTATAGAATTCTTTAGGCCCACCCAGAATAGAGCCATTTAGATCCAAAATGGCCGACTCAGAACGCAGTGGCTCATCTACTTCCTGTTTGAGATGGTGATCCTCTAAATGTGGTTTCACTTACGGCACCAGGAGAGCTGTCTCCTTCTTAAGCCGCTGCAGAAGATTTTCATTGTTTTTTCAGTTTTTTGGAAAAAGAACAAGGTTTTTCCAAAAGTCCTTCAAGCAGTTCATGCCGTTAAAGCCTAGTTTGGTTTAAGTGGAAGTAGATGTCAGAGTCAAATGTGAGGGACATATTTTTTAAACTTCGAGCCAAGACAAAAAGGTGGGTTTGGGGTAATAGACTTGTTCTGATTGGCCAAAAATTGTGCAACAAAACCACATACACTTTTTAAAGTGTATCGGAAATCCTTTTAGTCAATCACAAAGCAGCAGCCCAAAATACTGTATAGAGAACATTAGTGCCCGCCCACCTCTGGTTCCAGAAGTAAAATTCACATTAATTTTTCCATAGACAAAATCAATATTGTAAGAATTTAAAAGATTGTTGGAGGCTAATCAGCTACAGGTTAAGTCATGTGCATAGCGCAAATATTTTCAATCTAAAAACTGAAACTCGTTAAAAGAAAAAGCTTTAGAAATATTTTGCTGAGCATTAATTTATTTTAGCTGAAAATATTTGCACTATGAACGTGACTTACCCCGTAGCTGATTAGCCTCCAACAATCTTTTAAACTCTTACAATATGGACTTTCGAAAAGTCTATGGGAAAAATGTTCTAAAACGTGTACCAGAATAACAAGACATTTCAAATATACAGCAGGGCCAGCAGACACAAGAGAAGGGGCCATTCTTTGAAAAACTCCTACATCCAAACTGTAATCTCAATCACTCCCAACATCTAATCACTTCTTCCTTGTGTCACCCCTGACCTTCACTGAAAATTTAATCCAAATCTGTTCAAGAGTTTTTTTTGCGTAAATTTGACATACACAAACACTACATAAAACATTACCTCCTGGCCAAAGGTAATAATTTTAAAACATAGAACTGGGCAATTGTATCTAGTCTGAAAAGTGTTAGAAAGTCCATCTTTTTCTTGTGTCCCTGGGCTGATAGAGAAAGGTCAGTGACAACGGGATATGGTTGTGAGAAGTGACCAATCAGAGCCCTCGCTGCGTGTAAACCGACCAATCAGAGAGCAGGAGCTTGTCAGTGCATACCAGGGCCTGATCTGACTCTATCATGAGGTTATTTTGGTCTCACAGATAGGACTGGCTTTGACCAGACTGGGAACAATACAGGAATGTCCCATAGTAATGTGAGCAAGATTAACAAAACATTTTATTGACCACCAAGGAGAAAATTTGTCCCCAATTTCACAGGACAGCAGGCTCTGATTGGTCGAAAAATCCTTTAGAATCAATCAGGAATAATGTGCTGTTGTTTTAATTTATTTAAAAGACATAAAAGTCAACTCCCGATCTCTTGGCTTGTACTTCCTGGTTTTTGTGAGACTGTGATAGAGGAATTAGGAAAGGGGAGTGTATCATTCAAACCCATACACACATCACTTTTACAGTCACACAATCAGGTGCTGCTAAATGAATAAATGTGCTTGTGTAAATGTTCATGATTCCTTCACAGTCAGTTTATTCAGAGGTGGATAGTAATCACTTGCATTCACTTGAGTAACTTTTTGAATAAATTGTACTTCTAAGAGTAGCTTTACTGCACCATACTTTTGACTGTAACTTGAGAAATAATATTTTGAAGTAACCGTTGTCTTGAAAACATAGAAAGAGTAAGAGTACTTTTACCCACCTTTGTTCTGTCTGTGTGATATAAGAATAGCTTAATGTGAAAATGTGAGATGATGTGGAAATTTTGTTCTGTGTGCCTTCATTAATATTATTTACTTTTTAGTTTATCTTTTGAAAATATTAAATCTGTTTATTTATTTTTTTCTCGATAACAACAAAAATAAACAATAGACATTACGTTCAAACAGTTACTCAACGTATTTTTTTCACCTTTTTACTTGATTAATTACGTGGATGAGTCCTTTTTCCTTGATTAATTACGTGGATGAGTCCTTTTTACTTGAGTCATTTTATTTTGAAGTAACAGTTACTTTAGTAAAATTATTGGCTACCACCTCTGGTTTATCTGTCTGTATCTCTTCTAGGTAAAGGTTATGCAATCAGTAATAGTGTGTTCCTTCATTTTGAAAAATATTATTTACTTTTTAGTTTAAAAAATATTAAAATCTGTTTATTATATATTTTTAATTTTGCCCGAACAAAAAATAAACAAATAATTTGACATTACATTCAAACAGTTACTCAGAAGTTTTCTCACCCTGTACTTTTTAACTTGAGTAATTATGTGGATTTGTACTTTTACTTTCTACTTTTATATTGAAATAATGGTAATAACTCTTACTTGAGTAAAATGATTGGCTA